>PVKE010032028.1:0-18715 GCA_004027555.1 Craseonycteris thonglongyai
CTGAGGATCGAATCCCAGCTCCGGCCCAGGCGGACCCATATGCTGAACTGGGGTGTGCCTCCAATTCAGTTCTTGTCGGGGCCTATGTAGGAGGCTCCCAGCTCAGTTCCTGCTCTGCGCAGCCCCGCGCCCACCTGTGGAGTGAAACTACATGGAAAACTAATGCTGTCAACTATGGAGACTGCTCTGGGCCCTCCCCTTTCTCTCTGTCTCTGTCTGTTTCTCTCTCTGTCAAAAAAACAATAAAAATAAATCTTTTAAATATATGCAAACACCATTTAAACACTTTGCATATATTGTCTCAATTAATTCTTTCCAGAAATGCTATGAAGAATGTATTATTATTATCCCTCTTAGAGTTGAAGAATAATGTTTTCAGAGTTTAAGTAACATTTCTAAGATAAAATACCTAGAAATTAGTGGAGCCAGGACATGTAATTAGACATTTTTAAAATCCAAAGCCCATGATCTTATTCACTGAGATGCTCACCAAGCTTTATCTCTGACTATTTAGCTTACCCCTCATTCAACTCATTTATATTTTTATATTTGATTACATTTCTTTAAAATTTTTTAATTGTGACAAAACACACATAACACAAAATTTAGCATCATAACCATGTTTAAGTGTGCAATTTAGTTGCGTTAAGTACATATTCTAGTGTAACCAACCAATGTCCAAAACATTTTTCCTTTTGCAAAGCTGAAACCTTGTACCCATAAAACAACTTCACATTCCCTCTCTACCCCAGCCCCTGTTAACAACCATTCTACTTTCTTTCCAACTCATTCTTCATTTAAGTCTATTTTAATATTTAATAATATGTTAATTATAAAACTTTAATAATTTTCTTTTGTAGGAACCTTGTTTTCTTAACTTTTTTAGAACATAAAGTAAACACAGTAATATATGAGCTTTAATTTTTTTATTAGACATGTCTTCAAATTAGGTTCTTCATCTCCTTCCTGGTAGTATAGTATCTGTATTTTGTATAGTAGAATTACTTCATATAATACCATAATTTTGTGTGTATAAGACATCTCCATGTATAAGACGACCTCTACTTTTCTAACCCAACATAAGGAATCAATACAAGGGTTACTTCTGTGTATAAGACGACTCACAATTTTTGGTCTAACAATTTTAGACAAAAGTATTGTCTTATACATGAAAAAATGCAGTACTTATTTTGAAAAGATATCCTCTTGTCCTTGAAAAGAATGGATTATCCTTTGTTGGTATTAATAAAAATAATTCTACTATTTGAAAAATAAATATGAAAACAGAAAACCACACACACAAAAAATTTTATCTGAATCCAGTTAGCATTATCCTTTTAGATCTAAAGATATAGGAGATATTTATATTTACAACCCCAGTCAACTGTCTAGTTCTGTGTTGTCTGTAATTCAGAAAGAATCTTTTGGCCCAGGCAACAATCTCATGGTCTTATGATCTTATTATCTTATCATGACCTTATTTTATTCTTTATAGCCTGAAGTTCTTTATTTGTTACATTGTAAGAAACCCCAGTGAAAAAATTTTTCCAAAATCTGGATCCAAAAGATTATCCATATCCTTGTTTGGCCTCATTAGTGTTTCATTCCTGAGGAATACTGGACCAGGAGATTTGTTAAAGACTGAAGTAGGGCCAAAGGGAGGAACCATGATTTGGATTCTATATTGAGGACCTTTCACAAAGCAGAAGGTAGACTTGTGCATCTATGAGTCGGTGTAGATGGAAATCCCCTACCTCATTAACCCACATGGCTTTACCATTCTACCTCCAGGCTAAGGTTTCCTTAGTTGACTCTCCACTTCAGCCTGACACATTTTTGACCAACATTTCTAGTTTCCATTGTTGTTGCAACTGCATCTCTTTTCCTGTTTTCATGAGCATTGTAATGGAAAGATTGCAGAGGGTGATTCAGGAACTGCTGATTGCTAACAATGTAGCCAGAACATCATCTTCCATATTTAAAGAATATGAAGCTGGTAATGGCTTTTGCTCTTATATACTACTAGCCTGGCCTAAAACCTAGTGTGTGTCATCAGTTTTTATACTAGCCATATGGACCAAATGCCTTTTAACTATAACTTCAGCTAGCCTTTGAAGAACCAATTTCTGTTTATTACTACTATCATTTCTCAAAAGTATTATGGCAAGAAAAATTTCATACAAATTGTACAAATTATCTATAATATATTGAATGTTATTTGCAAGTATTTATTTTCCTCAAAAATATTCATTTTTAAAAACATCTTCATGACCAAGTATAATTCTGATATAACTTTACATAATATCTTTTTCACAGGTAAGGGTGAATGGCTTTCAAACTTCCAAATATTATTTCATATCCATAATACATGTTAGTTTCACAACTAGTTTTTGTGGAAATGACATTAGCTATCTTACAAAATCTGTTTTAAAAAAAATCCATTCTTCCATGGTTTACTTCATTATTGGATATAAGAAGGAAAGAACAAGAAGGAATAGAAAAAGGCAGAGTGTGACAGTAAAAACTGTAGGATAAAACTTTAAATTCAAATTTCATCTAAAGCTCAGTTTAAGAAAACAAATAAAAACAATCTGATCCTAGACTAAGACTTTGTGTGTGCATGCATATGTGTGTGTGTGTGTGCACGTGCACACGCACTATGGCACATGAACATAGTGTGAATTAACTCTTGGGCCATGATTGCAGTTTTTCTTAAGGAAAGAATGGTGGCTTGTTAGCATGATCTCATCCATCCTGAAAAAGCAGGAGGTTGTTTATGTGGGGACTCTATTAACAATAATAATTCTGAAGAAAGGAAGTGTTGCCCAATGTTTAGAGGCAGCAGCTTAGATCCTATATCTGAATCCATCAGATTGTTTTCTTTTTTTAGGAGGTTTCAGACAGGTCACATTTTCCTAGGACTACTGTTTCTACATATGTTTGATTGGCATATAAATAGTTTCTACTTTATTACTTCATGGATAGTTTGTGAGTTTTAATAACATTAGGTAAAGTAATCTGCAAAAATACTTTAAAATCTTTGGAAAACCTCCAGAACAAAGGAGGAAGTGTTACTTCTCTGGAGAAAATGAAATATCCTTTCATAGCAAATGTTGTGTGGTCTTTCAGTCTTTCTTTTTTTTCATACTTAATGGAAATGCTCTGCATTGCCAAGTATATTCTATAAACTTTCTTTCCAAAATTGCCACTTAGCATCTTCTTACCAGAAGCTGTATAAGCTTCACATGACCTCATTATTAGATATGTTTTGTAACTAATACATTTTTATATTATTTTTTCAAAGGGGAAAAATCACAGTGAATTCAGGAGTTAATAATGTGACAGAAATTTAGGTACCATTTCTGGAGCAGCAGTTCTTCATATTAAATGTATACTTAATTGTAGGACAAATCCTCTCCTCATGAGATGCTCTGGGCACATAAGTGTATAGAAGTCAGTGATAATATTGTTTATCTGATTGGGACCAAAGACACAGCAGAAGTGTTTGAGATTTTAACTTTAAGTAAAATGACCCAACAAATGCGTTTGAAAGAATCTAGAAGCCAAGTATGCGCCTTCATAGCTGTCAATTAATAGGAAAAACTTAAAGTTCCAGCACATTTTATAGTTTAATACAACACACTATGTATATAGTTTCATGAAAAAGGTGTGGTAAAGCAATGTTTTTTTAAGGATGAAAAAATAAAAATTTGGAGTTAGTAATTGATCTGTCCAAATTTGCACATCTAGAGAGCTAGGGTTCTAACCCTAATATTTTGATTCTTCACTTAGTGAACTTTGTTATATATACCCTTGGTTTTAATTCAGTAGGGAGGAGGAGGACTTATCTATTTCACACTCCCTACCTGTCTATGTGACAACTTTAGCCTCTAATTACCCCAACAGTTGAAAATCACTGACATTGAAAGCCATCTGATGAGTGGGTATCCCTATAATGTGTTAAGGCAGAAAAATAGCTTACCCACCACAGAATATGACTTTTCCATGACTGTTTTTCTTTCTTTTTATGTAAATTATAAAACTGTATCACAAGAATAAAAGACTTATCTTCATTTTCTCAAGCAAGGGTTTTTTTGTTTATGTTTTTTAATATTCCCAGATACTTGCAACAACGTTTATCCCTACTCAGAGATGAAATTTGGCTGCTGTTTTTATGCTCTGATAATAGCTCTAGCCGTCCTCCAGTTGCTGCTATCTAAAACTAACATTTCCCAGGCCTAATTCTCTTCACTGCTGATGCCCTAGGTTTGTTTTGTTTTGGTTTTTTTTACTAATGTAATTTTTAAATGAAAACACACGGCATTGGAAAGATTAAAAAAACCTCTCTAAAACATCACCAGCTCAACATTTCATAACTTGACTTTCCTCTGGACTATTTTCCAATGAGATTTTCCTATGGCTGCAGATGTTGAACTTCACATTGGCATCTATATTTTGGCAAATATTTGGAGAGAAAGAAAATGGCTTCTTTTCTCATGAAAATCTTCTATCAGCCCTCAGAGAAAGGACTGGTGAACTATTTCAAAAAAGACATACCTTCATTTTATGGCAAATCCTTTTCTGCTTCCAGCCTTCAATATCAATACATCACATTAAATTATTTCATTAAGTACTTCGTCTCCTTTGTAACCTGCTTGTCTTTGAGGACAAACTTTAGATCTGCCACGTACACGTCAGCAATATTTCCACTCAAAGGACACCCGCTGACTCTTAACTGGAAAGCTGTGCACCTTCTTTTTATCTCCCCTTCATAAATATATATTGCAATTGCCACTGTTATTTTAAAAAATTATCCTTTAGTCCTAGTGATCTCCTGTGCTCTCCTCTCCCTTCATTCTTAAGCTGCCCTTGCTCCCTGAGAAAGACAAGACGACAACCTTAAGTGACAACGAGACAAATTTCATTTTGTTGGGAAATGCCTTTTCAATTATTTCTCTCTTCTCGATTTCTCCTTGCTGACCTGGTCCAAGCTGTTACTTTGACAGGGGTCCCTAACCTCTAAATTAAAATATGCAAATTGTTATGCTTCCTGCCCGAGGACCAGGATAGTTTCTGCATTGTAATTGCCAAAGATTGTCCAGTTCCGTTTTACACCAGAAGAATATAGTTACCTACTTCTGCTATTTCCTGTTATGGGAATCATAATACCCTGCAGACTGATATATTATAAGCAATGCATTTATGCATCAGTATATTTCTATTTTAAAAATGAAAGATGATTATTTTTGTGACCCACATCCTGTCATATGGAAAATATGTCCAAATACATCCAAATACTTTCAAGGACTTGGTGGAAATATTTTAAACATTACAATACTGAGATCTGTCCCGCCTTAAATTGAAGCATAACTATACGTTTAAGTAATTAATCATTACTTAATAGATTTGAAATTTGGAACAGTTACTTTCAATGCAGTTTTCTTTATGTTCCTCCTTTAGTAAATTCTTGGAATTCAGATGGTATTCTAGTCACCTGATCAGTCAGCACTGATCCAAGCTGATAAACAAGTCATTTAGAAAGCCATCCAACATACTTTGTTCTATATGTGCAGATACAACACTTTCCCATTATTTTAAAAAGGTTTGTTTCTCAACCCCATAATAAATTAGCTTTATAAATACGTACTATGACAAATAATATTTAGAAATTGCTTAATGCTTATCTCTGTCATACTTTCATATTTGCAATTTTCAGAAATTCCCAAGTGTTCTGTCCTGAGCATCATGATTTTTCCCAGCCTTTATCAGTAGATATGGGGTAGACGCCCACTTGAAAACCACTGTATGGGAATTGTTTACCCATAGGAGAAATAGCAGTAACAAAAAAATCTACTAAAAATTTAAAAGGGTATTTGTTGCTTTGAAATATATTTGGTATTTTCTATTTCTATTTTTCATCAAGATTTGATTGTGTTAGATTGCTTTAAAGTGGACTTCTAACCCTTAAAATTTTTTAATTGATATTAGCAAACCATATCAAGTAATGGAAGGAAAGTCATCTTTCGTTCAAAACTGTACACATTAGAAACACAAGGGGAAAGACATGAATGCTAAAGTCAATGCTATCAACCACCAACTGCCATCTCTGTTGATAATGAGCAATATAGAAACAAGGTTAGCAACCTGTCTGGACCTCACTTTCCATATGTATTAAACTCCATATTCTTTGTCAGTGAACTTTAGAACAGAGAGGAATCTGGCCAACTAGTGAGCCCATTTGGTTTAAGCAGAGTAAAAGGATAAATTATTTGACAATTATCATACAGTGAATTATCGAGTAAGGCAAGCCTAGAATTGAAGTCTTTCATTTAATGAACACCGTGTTAAGGAATGACAAGGTTCAAGAAATCCGTTTTAACTATGTAAAATAGTGAGGCTATAGTTGAAGAGATTGATGGTTGACTGTTACCACAATTCTAGAGCCTGTAAAATGCCATCCGTCAATTACCTTGTCTCACAAAATAGCAGGTAGTTGTTGGATGTTAACAGAAAAAGAGCAGAAGAAAAAGGGCCAAGTTTTGTTTTGTTTATTTTCCCTAGCATAGTTCTTTGATGTTTGTTTCTGACATGAGATGACAGATTTTCCTGTGTCCCTCCTCTGCTGAGAGCACATGGTCATTTGACCATGGTATGGGAAGTCAGCCGGAGTACTCTGCGGAGACAGGGTTCCTGGGGACTGGATGACTGGGAGACCCAAGCTCTGGTAAGTAAACTCCAGATATGCTGGCCTGTATGCTGTGTGTGTGTGTGTATGTGTGTGTGTATGTTCAACTTCTGTAACACAAGAAATTCTTAGGCTAATTATTGGGTAGCCCCTAAACTCTGCTTAAAATGGTAAAAAGATTGATGGTCTCAGGTATAATATACAAAGGCTTACAAACTCTGAATAGAAACAAACTCAGTTTCTAGAGAACAGTGTTCTGAATAAGATAAAGGATATGCATGCTAAAGTGTTAGGATTTTTCTTTTTTGTGTTGTTTTTACAAATAAAATAAAAATATGGGGAAAGCCGGGATGGCTCAGCGGGTTAAGCGCTCGCTTTGAAGCCCCGAGGTCTGAGGATCGAATCCCGGCTCCGGCCCAGGCAGACTCACATGCTGAACTGGGGAGTGCTTCCCGAATGTAGTGAGGGCCGCGGTTCAGTTCAAAAATAAATAAAAATAATAAATAAAAATAAATAAAAACTATAAATAAATAAATAAATAAATAATATGGAAGAGAACTTTCCTGATCTCTTTGAGATCACTGAAAAACATCAATTCTGTAATTGGAAGGTACGGACTCTGCATCCTCTTGTTTAACATTTCTTTCTTATTGTAAGAATATAAAAATATATATGATATAAATACACACACACACAAATGGGCCTATCGAAAAAGAAATCCAGCCATAAATGCCTCTATTTCTCATATTACATGGCTGGGTGATTTCTGGACAGCTCTCATATATCATTATAGAACCACCTTTATCACTTCAAATGTCTGAGATTATTAAATAGACTCTTCAAAACGGAAGTGAGTTTTTCTCTTAATTTTGTTTTTTATTTTGATTCACTGTCTTTAAATTTCTCTCTTCACCACCAACCTTAATCCTGTATTGCATTTTCAGAAACGAATGGTGCTCTAGTGACATCCAGATAGCAACACAGGTCTTTATTGACTCCAGTCCTCCTCACAAGATCTGAAGCTCATCCAGATCTTACCTCATGAAGATTGACTCCTATGTGGGCTTGAATACTGGTGCTCAGATTGTGATGGAGAAGAGGGACAGGACTTGGATCCAGAAACCAGAGCTTGGATTTTGGCAGATTGAGTTTCTACTCACAGAAGCATCCAAGAAGAAATCCCAACCAGCAGCTTTGCTCATCTGCAGTGCCAAGACGACAGCCCCTCTGGCCAGAGAACTTGGTGTGCCTGATCTGAGACCCCCCAAATGGCAAGCCTTATTGGCCTTGAAGCCCATTCTGACACCCCTCCCCACTGGGCAGGGATGCTACTTTACAGCCCTGCCTACTTCTCAGTTTAACCCCCAGTCTCGCCCGTCAGGGACACCTTACCAGCACACTTCAGAAACTCTGTAGCTCAGCAGCGCTAGAGTGGGCAGCACTGACCATCTGCAGAGCCAGGACAGGAACCCTTTCTGGCCAGATAACTCAGCACACACTTCTGCCTCATTTGAAACTCCAAACCATGGGCCTTGTTGGCCTTCATGCCTGATCTGCCATGCCACCAGGCAAGGAGCTCATTCATAGCACTATCCACTGCTGTGTGCAGCCCTGACCAACCAGGAAACCTGGACAGAGTGCCCAGGAAGTTGTGCAGCCAGCAGCGCTGTTCTTCTGTAGAGCCAAGTTGGCAGCCCATCTAGCCATGGAACTTGGTAAGCAATTGTGCTTGAGTTGGGCCCCCCATAAAACAAGTCTTGCCAACTTAGAGCCTATTTTGTTGCCCCATCTGGTCAAGGAAGCTAATTTGTAGCCCTACCCACTGCTGAATTTAAGTGCTAGCCTCACGCAATCAGGCAGCCTACCTGGAGCACCTGGACTGTGTGGCCCAGCAGCACTGGAGCAGAGATCTCAGCCAGTGGCTCTGCCCTTCTAGAGTGCCAAACAAGCAGCCCTTCTGGCCAGGGAGCTTTGTACACACTTCTGCCTAATTCAAGAAATCAACCAATGAGCCTTTCCAGCTTTGGAACCTGTTCTGCTAGGAATAGGAGCCTTCCAGGCAGGAAAGCTAATCACAGCCCTATCTACTGGTAAGTGTTACCTCTAGACCTTTCTGATAAAACAAGTTGGTCAGAGCACCCAGGAAGCCTCATGGTCAAGAAATATTTGGGCAAAGAACTTGCCCAGTAATTCTGCCTAACTACAGAGCCAGCTCAATGGTTCTGTCTGGCCATGAAGCTTGGTATACAGTTCTACCTGATTTGGCCCTCAATCAATGAGCCTTACCAGCCTGGGGGACTGCTCTGTGGCCCAACCCAGGTAAGAAAGGTAATTTATAACTCCTCACACTACAGAATACAGCACTCAGATCTGGCCCACCAGGAAACCCAACCAGAGCATTTAGAATGCTAAATATTGCATCTGATAGACACATTTACACTGCCATGTGAGCAGAGAGCCAAGCCTATCTGCAAAGCAAAGACATTTGGCCCATCTGGCCAAGCAACTCAGTATCCACATCTGTCTGTTTCAAGAACTGGCCATGGAGACTGTTCTATTGGCCCAATGGGGCACTGAAGTCAATTCATGGCACCACTTCCTCTTGCTCAACCAGGAAGCCTAAGAGAATCCAGGCAACTACAGAGCCCATTTTGCAGCTGTGCTTCAGCAGGGAACCAAGCCAGCAGCCCTATTCAACGGTTCCAGGCAGGTGGCACAAGTGCTCCTGACCTCAGAGCTTGGGCAGTGGCCTTGCCCCCAAATAAACCCCAATAGCAAGCTCTGCGTATCCAAGGCCACTACCAGCTGGCCCATTCAGAACTCTACACTGAGCTGACTGGTGAAGAACTGTTTCTGCCAAAGAAGACCTGTAAAGTCTGAAAGAGGAAAACTTTTATGTGAATAGGCACATACCAATGTAAGGAATCAAACAATATAAAAAAGAAGGTAAACATGACACCACCAGAAGAAATTAATAAAGCTCCAACGGTTGACCCTAAAGAAATGGAGATCTGTGAACTGTCTGACAAAGAATTTGAAATAATCTTCTTCAAGTATTTTAGTAAATTTCAAGACTACATATATAGACAACTAAACACAATTAAGAAAACAATGCATAAACAAAATGAGAAATTCAGCAAAGTAATAGAAATCATCAAGAACAAACAAACAGAAATCCTCGAGCTAAAAAATGCAACTGTACTGAAAAATTCAATAGATTCAAATGCATACTTGACCAATCTGAAGATAAAAGCACTGAATTAAAAGATAGTTATTTAAATCATCTAGTCAGAGAAGAAAAAAAAAAAAAGAATGAAAAAGAGTAAAGAATCCCTATGAGACTAATAGGATACCATAAAATGAAACAATATATGTATTATGGGAATCCCAGAAAGAGAAGAGAAAGAAAAAAGAACAGAAAATATATTTAAAGGAATAATTGTTAGAAACTTCCCAAATGGGGAGAGAAATGGACATTCAGATTCATGAGGCCTAAGGAATTTCAAATAGGTTAAATTCAGAAAGGACTATAACAAGACACACTATAAATAAATTATCAAAGCTCAAAGACAAAGAGTATTTTCAGAGTAGCAACAGAAAAGCAATACATCAAATATTGAGGATACTGTAGCTGGCAGAGCACCCTTCAGATAATGAAGGAGATAAATACTTTACAGAAGAAACAAAAGCTGAGGGAATTCATTGCCTACTTCACAAGAAAAGATGAAGTTCTTCAAGTAAAAATAAATAATTGCTAATTAGCATAATAAAATCAGAGTTATGTATGAAATAAACTGGTCAGGATAAATATATAGTCAGAGTCAGATTCTCTAATGTGATTGTAGTGTGTAATTCACTCACAACTCTAGTTTAAAAGGCACAGAACAAAAATATTAAATATAACCATATTATAATAATTTGTTTTGGGATACACAACATAAAACATATATAAAGTGTAACATTAATAACCTAAAATATGAGTGGGGTGATATTAAGTTCAGAAATGCTATCAAAATTAAGTTTTTATCAGCTTAAAATAGGTTATTACAAATAAAAGATATTTTATGTAAGCATTGTTGTAATCACTAAGGAAAAACACATACTAATTACACGAGAGATCATGATAAATGAGTCAAAGCATACTGTCACAAAAGGTCATATCACAAAATAAGATAGTAAGATAAAAAGAAACAATAGATTTATAAAACAGTCAAAAAATTAATAAAATGGAAATAATTACCTTCCATGTAAATAATTTTTTTTCTCTTAAATTCATTTCATTGTTTGAGAGAAGGTGAGAAAGAGAGAAGGGGGCAAGGTCCAGAGCAATCTCCACAGCTGCACACCACCAGTTGTGACATAGTTTCATTTCATATAGGTAGAAGGGTTGAGCAGGGCAGGGCACCAAACAGGGGGCCTCTTGCATGGGAGGCGAGAACATTCACTGACATCCCAGTGGTTACCTGTTGCACTGCAGCCCAACATATGAGTTTGCATGGGCAGAGCTGAGATTCAATCCCCAGACTTCACTGTTGCAAGGCAAGCACCCAACCCACTGAGCTATCCCGGCATCCCAGATTAAATTCTTTATTCAAAATATATAGATGGCACAATGGACTTAGGAATAATAATACCAAGATCCAATATCTGCTACCTACAATATTCACATTAGCTTTCAAGATATATGTACATAGACTGAGAGTAAAGTTATAAAAAAAGTCATACTTCAAGCAAACAGTACCTAAAGGAAAATAGAGGTAACTATTTAAACAAATAGAATTTAAGCTAAAAATAATCAAAAGAGACAAAGTCAGTATACAATGATAATGTGGATGGTCCATCAAGAACATATAACAGTTATAAATAGTTATGTATTCCATGTTGGAACACCTAAATATGTAAAGCATATAATAATAAAAGCAAAAAGAGAAATAAATAGCAACACAATAATAGTAGAGAACTTTAGTGCCCCACTCTCAATATTGGATAAATCATCCAAAAAAGAGAATCAATAAACAGTGGATTTGAACAATGCTGTAGGGCAAATTGACCTAACAAATAAATAATAAACATTTCATACAATAATAGTAGAACACATTTCTCAAGTGAACACACAGAATGTTCTCTAGGATAGAATATCTATAGGCCATATACACATACAAAAAAATCTTAGCAAATTTAATACAGTATTAAAATCATATCAAGTATCTTTTCTACTATGATGGTATGAAATCAGTAGAAATCAATAACAGAAGGAAAACTGAAAAGTGACAAACACAGGACTCCTGAACAATCAATAGATCCAAGAAGAAACTATAAGGGAAATAAAAAAGTATCTTGAGACGTCAGAATGGAAACACAATATATGAAAACTTATAAAAGGGGTAGAATGCAGCAAAAACAGTACTAAGAGTGAATTTTATAGCTTTAAGCACATACATCAAGAAAATAGAAAAATCTCTAACTTTACAATTAAAGTAACTAGAAAATGAAAAATAAACTAAGCCCAAAGTTAGGAAAAGAAGAAAATATAATGATTAGAACATAAATACTAAAATAAATAATAGAAAAAATTAAGAAAACTAAGTATTCATTCTTTGAAAAGACAAAAAACAAAACAAAACAAAACCTTGAGCTAGACTACCCAAGAAGAAAGAGGGCCCAAACTAATGAAATTATAAATGAAAGAGGAGACATTACCAAAGATACCACAGAAATACAAAGAATCATAAGAACTACTGTGAGCAACTTTACGCCAACAAACTAGACAACCTAGAAATGAATAAATTCCTAGAAATATATAACCTACCAAATTAGAACAGAAAGAAATAGAAAATCTGTACAGACCAATAATGAGTAAGGAGATTAAATCAGTAATCAAAATCATTCCAACAAAGAAATAACCAGCACCACGTGGCTTCATTGGTGAAATTTCTAAACATTTAAAGAATTAATGCTAATCCTTCTCAAATTCTTTCAAATAGTTGGAACACTTACAAAGTCGGTTTATAAAGCTGCATTATCTTGATACCAAAGCCAGATAAGGACACTACAAGAAAACTACAAGTCAATGTCCCTGATAAATGTATATGCAAATATCCTCAACATAATACTAACAAACTCAGCAGCACATTAAATGGATAAAGTAGAATTCATTCCTGTGATGCAAGGACATTTCTACACATGCAAACCAATAAGTATGCTACATCCTATTAATATAATAAGATACAAAAAACATGTGACCATCTTAGTAGATGCAGAAAAAGTATTTAATAAAATCAACATCCATTTGTGGTAAAAACTCAACAATTAGGTATAGAAGGAACATGACTCAATGAATAAAAGCCATATGTGACCTGTTCAGGCAACATCACACTCAACATGAAAAGTTGAAAAATTTAAGAACAGAAATAAGACATGATTGACCACTCTCACCCTTTCTATTCAACATAGCACTGGAAGTCTTAGCCAGAGTAAATAGGCAATAAAAAGAAATAAAAGGTATCAAAATTGGGAAAGAAAAAGTAAAGTTGTATCTATTTGCAGACCACAATTTTATATAGAAAAATGTCTAAAGGCTCTACCAATAAAATGTAAGAACTAATAAACAGATCAGGGAAATTGCAGAATACAAAACCAACATTGAAAATGTAGTGTTTCTATCCAGTAACAACAAATTATCTAATAAATAAATAAATAAATAAGTCTAATCTAAAATTGCATCAAAAGTAATAAAGTACTTAGAAATAAATTTAACCAAAGCGGCAAAAAATATCTACACCCTAATCTATAAGACAATGATGAACAAACTGAAGAAGACACAAAGAAATAGAAATACAACCTGTGTTCATGGATTGGAAGAATATTGTTAAAAAATCTGTTTGACTCAAAGCCATCTATAGATTCACTGCAATTCCTATCAGGATTTCAAAGACTTTTTTTTTTTTTAATAGAACGCACTCCTAAAATTTATGGAGAACCACAAAATACCCTAATAGCCAAAGAAATCACAAGAAAGATAAAAGCTAGAGGCATCATATACTTTCTAACTTCAAATTATATTACAAAGCTATAGTAAGTAAAACAGTACAGGCATAGCTCAGAGATACTGCACGTTTGGTTCTAGACTACCACAACAAAACAAACATTATTATACAATAAAATGAGTCCCACAGTTTTTTTGGTTTTCTAGGGCATATAAAAATATTACTCCTTAATCCATGAGCTGCAGAATGGATACTGTGTTTGCAGTAAAATGCATAAAAACAACATTAATCTTGTCATACATCTCCATCAGAGTTCTTAGGTGACCAAGTACATCGTCAATTAGCAATAATATCTTAAAAGGAATCTTCTTTTTCTGAAGAGATTTCAACAGTGAATTTAAAATATTCAGTTAACCACACTGTAAACAGGCTTTATTGTTCAATTTACAGAGCATAGACAAAACAGACTTATATAACTTTTAAGTTTTCAGAATGGTAAATAAACATTGGTTTCAACTTAAGTCACCAGCTGCATTAACCCCTTACAAGAGAGTCAGCCTGTCCCTTCAAAACTTTAACGCTAGGCATTGACTTCTCTTTAGCGATGAAAGTCCTAGATGGCATTTACTTCCAACAGAAGGTTGTTTTGTCTACACTAAAACTCTGTTTAGTGTAGCCACCTTTGTTAATTATCCTAGCTAGAGCTTCTGGATAACTTGCTGCAGCTTCTCCATCAGTACTTGCTGCTTCACATGGTACTTTTATGGAGATGGTTGCTTTCCTTAAAGCTGATGAAGCAGTTTCCACTAGCTTCAAACTTTTCTTCTGAAGCTTCCTTACCTTTCTCAGCCTTCATAGATTTAAGGAGAATGAGGGCCTTGCTCTGGATTATGCTTTGGCTTAAGAGAATGTTGTAGCTGGTTTTACCTTCTATCCAAACCACCAAAACCTTCTCCGTATCAGCAATAAGACTATTTTGCTTTATCACTCATGTTTGCACTGGTACAGCACTTTCAACTTTCTTCAAGAACTTTTGCTTTGCATTCACAACTTGGCTAATTGTTTGCAAGAGGCCTTGCTTTTCACATATCTTGGCTTTCAACATGCCTTCCTCATTAAACTTAATCATTTCAAGCTTTAAAGTGAGAGACATGTGACCCTTCCTTTCAGGAAGGCCACTTAAAGGCCATTGTAGAATTGTTCATTGTCCCAATTTCAATATTGTTGTAGCTCAGGGAAGAGGGAGGCTTGAGAAGAGGGAGGGACTGGTCAGTTAGTGGAGCAGTCAGAATACACAGTATTTATTGATTAACTTCACCATCCTACATGGGCCCCCAAACAATTACATTGTAACATCAAAGACACTGATCACAGATCACCACTACAAATACTATAATAATAATGATGAAAAAGTTTAAAATATTGCAAGAATGAACAAAATGAGACACAGAGATGTCAAATGCTGTTGAAAAAAATGCCTATAAGGGAAGCCGGAATGCCTCAGTGAGTTAAAGCCCTGCTTTGCAGCCCCGGGGACCTAGAACTGAATCCAGGCCCCAGCCCGTGCAGACCCATATGCTGAACTGGGGTGTACTTCCCATGAGGGAGGCCCCCAATTTGGTTATTGCCCCCCAGTTCGGCCCCTGGGTCGAGGGGGCGTGCATCCCATGTGGGAGGCCCCCGGCCTGGTTCCTGCCCTGCACAGCTCCCAGCCCACCTGTGTAGAATGAAACCATGTTGAAAGCTGATGACATGCAACAAAGGAGACAGCTCTGGGCCCTCCCCCTTCTCTCTGTTTCTCTCTATCTCTATCTCTTCCTGTCTCTGTCAAAAACAATAAAATAAATCATAAAAAAAAATTGCCTATAGGCTTGTTTGGTGCAGAAGTACCACATACCTTCAATTTGTAAAAAATGCATTATCTTTGAAGCACAGTAAAGTGAAACACAATAAGATGAAATATGCCTCCATTGTATTGCTATAAAAACAAACACAAAGATCACTGGAACAAAATCTAAAGCCCAGAAATAAACCCATGCCTATATGATTAATATTTGACAAGAGAGCTAAGAATACTCAATGGAGAAAAGATGGTCTCTTCAATAACCAGTGCTGGGAAAATTAGATATTAACATGTAAAGGATGGAACTAGACCCCTCCCTTATACTACTCACCAAAAATATATTCAAAATGAATTAAAGACTTAAATGTAAAACTTGAAACCATACAACTCCTAGAAAAAAACATAGGGAAAAAACTTCTTGACATTGGTCTGGGCAATGTTATTTTTTAATACGACACCTAAGGCATAAGCAGCAAAAACAAAAAAATAAACAAATGGGGGGAAGCCGGAATGGCTCGGTGGGTTAAGCGCTCACTTTGCAGCACCAGGGACCAAGGATCAAATCCTAGCCCCAGCCCATGAGGAATCATATGCTGAACTGGGAGCTCCCCCAGTTCAGTTCTCTCTCTGTCTCTGTATCTCTTTCTCTCTCTCTCTGTCAAAAACAATAAAAATAAATAAATAAAAATAAACAAATGGGACTATATCAAACAAACAATAACAAAAATCTTCTACATAGCAAAATAAACCATGAACAAAATGAAAGGGAAACATGTATAATGGAAGAAAATGTTTGCAAATCACATACCTAATAAGGAGTTAATGTCCAGAGTAAAACTCAAAAGCAAGAAAACCCCCAAGTACACCAATTAAAAAATGGAAAAGGTATCTGAGTAGACATTTTTCCAAAGAATATATTCAAATGGCCAAGCAATCATCAAAATGTGCTCAGTATCACTAATTATTATAGAAATGCAATTCAAAAACACAGTGAGATATTGTTCTACACCTGTTAGAATGACTACCACTGAAATATAAAAGATGAGAAATGGAGTCCTTGTGTGCTGTTGGTGGGAATAAAAATTGGTACAGCCACCATGGAAAACAGTATAAAGTTCCTCAAAAAAATAAAAATAGAACTATCATATGATCCAGTAATTCCACATCAAGGTATATGTCCGAAGAAAATGAAATCACTGTCCCAAAAAGATATCTGCACCCCCATGTTCACTGCAGCATTATTTAAAATAACTAAGACGGGGAAGCCGGGATGGCTCAGTGGGTTGAGTGCTCACTGTGTAGCGCCAGGGACTGAGGATCGAATCCTGGCCCCGGCCCATGCAGACCCATGTGCTGAGCTGGGGAGTGCCCCCAGTTCAGTTCTCGTTCTCTCTCTCTCTCTCTCTCTCAAAAACAATAAAAAAATAATAATAAATAAATAAATAAAATAAAATAACTAAGACACAGAAACAACCTAAGGGTCCATTGATAGATGAATAAAAAGGAAAATACGGTTTTATATATACAATGGAATACCATTTAGACACTTAAATAAATGAAATCCTGCCATTTGCCACAGCATGGATGAACCTTGAGGGCATTGTGTAAGTTATCTAAGTCAGGCAGAGAAAGAAAAATAATGCATAATTTCACTTAATGTGAAACCTAAGAAAACAAAATTCATAGAAACTGAGGACAAATTTGAGGTTGTCAGAGGCTGTAGGCAGGCAAATTGAGTGAAGGTGGTAAATAGGTACAAACCTCCAGTTACAAGATGAATGAGTTCTAGAAATATGTTCAACATGATGATTTTAGTTAACAATATGCAAGTATTTGCATATTTGAAAATTGCTGTGAGAGTAGATCTTAAAAGTTCTAATCATAAATTTAAAATATTGCGGTATGTTCAGCACGTTAACACTTGAGCGCAAAGTCCAGGGATTGAATCCTGGCTCTGATCCATGCAAGCCCATATGCTAAACTGCGGCACAATTAGTAACTGCCTAGATGGCAGCGAAGATTCTCACCTCCCACCAGTTTGGTTCCCACCCTGCACAGCCCCACATCCACCTGTGTGGAATGAAACTATGTCACAACAATGACATTCGATTATGGAGACTGCTTTGCGCCCTCCTGCCTTCTCTCTCTCCCTCTCTCTCTCTCACCTTCTGTCAAACAATCAATTAAATCTTTAAAAATAAATAAGATAGATGATAGATAGATAGATAGATAGATAGATAGATAGATAGATAGATAGATAATATTGTAACTACGTGTAGTAATGGATGGTAACTACCTTACTGTGGCAATCATTTTGCAATATAGTTCACCCTTGAACACCATGGAGATTAAGGTGCCAACATCATGTACAATCAAAAATCCATGTATACCTTAAGTTGGCCCTCGACTTCTGAGGATTCCCAACTGATAATGCAAAATACTGTTTTCAGTCTGCTGTTGGTTGAATCCATGGATGTGAAACCTAAGGATACAGAGGACTGAATGTACATTTATTGACAACATCTGCATATCATTGGAATTGCATGGTTCAAGCCTGTGTTGTTCAATTGTCAACTGTATATATATATACCCATATCAAATATTATGATGTCCAATTTAAACTCATACAATGATATTTGTCCTTTATAACACAACAAAACATGAGGAATAAAAAGAAATGAACAAAGTTCCAATTTCTCTGTAAGGCTAATATTATGTGATTATAAATACATTACTTCCCTAAAAAAATTTCCGATCACCTCCTTTATCATTTGAGAGATAACATGTTGAATGATAAAAGGAATAGAAACAGGATAAGAGAATTAGGAGGAAAACAATTTAGATTTGTGGAATCTTAACTAAGATTGTCATTTTTAGAAAATGTCTGAAGAAATGTAATGTAGAATTGTATACCTGGAAACAATGTAATTGATATCAATTAATGTCACCCCAATAAATTTTTTTTTTTTTTATCTTTTCACATTTATAGAGAGAAATTGTCTTTTTGTCTTCAGTGCATAGTTATTTCCATTTTACTTTTTGACAGATAGAGAGAGAGACAGAGACAGAGACAGCTAGAGAACCGAACTGTGGGAACTCCCCAGTTCAGCACGTGGGTCCTGCCTGGGCCGGAGCCGGGATTCGATCCTCGGTCCTCATGGCCTCAAAGCGAGCGCTCAACCCGCTGAGCCGTCCCGGCTT
>PVKE010032029.1:0-18711 GCA_004027555.1 Craseonycteris thonglongyai
GGGGGGAGTGGGCACCAGATATATGGTGGTGGAGGGGGACCTGATTCTGTGAGCTCGGCACATGATGCGATGCATGGGTGATGGGATGTGGAGTTGTGCATTGGGAAATTATCTGATTGTTACCAACCAATGTCACCCCATTACATTTAACAATAAAATAAAATAAAAAAGTGGTCCTGAAGGTGCTCACCCATGAACAAAAGCAAAGAAGAGTCGAAGTTTGCCAAAACCCGTTGGAGAGGCAAAATGATGTTTTGGGCCATTTTATGGGTGCACCAATGTGACCCTGAAACAAGTGTCCATGTGCACAATGAAAGTCAGCCAATTCTCCATGAGTAAAAAAGTTCTGTCACTCCAAATCAAGAGTCAAAATGATGTTGCTAACATTTTTTGTATCAGAGGGATTGTTCATTATGAATTTGTATAAACTGGACAGTCAACTAAGTTGACTTTTAGAAGTGCTGAAAAGGCTACATGAAAAAGTTAGACAGAAATGACCTGAATGAACTTTTCACCAACAACTTATGGCTCTTGCATCATGACAATGCACCAGCTCACAGGGCACTGTCTGTGAGGAAATTTTTAGCCAGTCAACAAATAACTGTATTGGAACACCCTCCCTACTTGCCTGATCTGGTCCCCAATGATATTTTTTTTAACCAAAGATAAAGAAAATATTGAAAGGAAGACATTTTGATGACATTCAGTAGTACATCACTGGTAATGCAATGATGGCTCTGATGGCCGTTCCAGAAAAAGAGTTCCAAAATTACTTTGAAGGGTGAACTAGGCGCTGGTGTTGGTATACAGCTTCCCAAGGGGAGTACTTCAAAAGTGATCATAGTGACATTCAGCAATGAGGTATGTAGCACATTTTCTAGGATGAGTTTGCAAACTTAATTGTCAGACCTCATATATACACATAGGTATAAGCATAGGTGATAATAGATAGAGGTATAGATATAGACATATAGAGATACATATGCATCTATATATAAAATATTAAAGAAATATCCATCAATTCTATTTTATTGTGTTTTTATAAGGTACAACTGTGTTGAAAACCTATAACTATCCATAGATATAAATATGATTTTCCTATCTTAATTAATATTGTGAATTATTTTAATACATTTTCTAATATTAAACCACTTTTTCATTCTTGAAATAAATCTCACTTGGTCATAATGTTTTACTTTAACATGATATTCAATTCTATTTTCTACCATTAGGATTTTGCCCAGAAATTCCTAAGTGAGAATAGTCTGTACTTTCTTCTTTTTGTGATATTTTTAATACATTTAGTACCGAAATATTGCAATATAGTATTATGTTGCAATAATATTGTAATATGGTAATATAATATGATATTGCTTCATAAAAATAATTTGAAAGTAATCTTTTTTAAATGCAAAAGAATTGGTGTATTTGTCTTTAACATTTCAATAGACATCATCTTTGAGATCATCTGGGCATGATGAGTTTTTATTTTAATGGTGTAATTTTTTTATGACTTTCTATACTTCTTTAATGAAAATTTGTTTATTTAATAGTTTATCACTGTTGAAATCAATTTTGTTAAATTGCGTTTTCCTGGGTAATCATCTGTTTCATCTTAAGTCTTAAAATTTATTTGCATAAAGTGATGTATTAATTCTTTTGTGATATTATAATATAATAAAAACATATATATTTGCTTTTCAGCCCATGTTCCAGCCTAAGACTCTCGTAATTTCCTGAGTAACAGGTGTGGTAAGAGCGTCTTTTGTTATAATGCTTGCTCTTAGTCCCCTGTTCCTGACACAAGAGCTTTGAAGGACCCTTGGAATTTCCTGAGTAAATGAATGTCTTTTGTGTGCTCATAAGATGACTGGTGGCTGGGCTCCCCAGATAGCTTTCAGATGGGGACCGGTTGCCAGAAAGTCCTAGTCATAATTAGAGGATTGGCACTTTCAGCCCCACACCCCAACTCCAGGGACAAGAGAGGGGCTGGAGATTGCGTTCAATCACGAATAAGCCAATGATCTAATCAATCATGCCTGTGTCATGAACCAAGCCCCCCAAAAACTCCTAAATGACAGGGTTCTGAGGGCTTTTAAATTGGTAAACCCATCCAAATGCTGGGAGGCTGGCACACCCAGAGAGGATACAGAAGCTTTCTACTATGCCAACCCCAGACTTTGCCTTATGCATCTCTTACATTTGGCTGTTCCTGAATTATATCCTTTATATAATAAACCAGTAAACACAGTTTTCCTGAGGTCCATAAGTCATTCTAGCAAATGAGGAAGGGGGTCATAGAAATCTCTGAATTTATAGCCAGTGGGTAAGGAGGCCCAGGACTATTACCAACACCTGAAACGAAGGGCAGCCTTGTGAGACTGAGCCCTTAACATGAGGGGTGTGTGTCAGAATTAAATCAAACTGGACACCCAGTGGGTCAGAAGTGCTGGGAGTGAAAAACAGCTTACAACCCTTATAAATTATAATTTCCTCTATTTCAATAGTTACTTCCCTCTTGTCATTTCTTATTTTGCATATTTGTGCATCCTCTCTTTTTTCTTAATAAGAAAAAGATTAACTTGTGGGTTATATTTTCAAAGATATAGTATTTTAATTTACTCATTGTTTTCCTACTCAATTTCCACTTTCTACCATATTAATTTCTGCTTTTATCTTTATTATTTATTTTTCTGCTAATTTTTGGTTTACTTTGCTTTTGTGTGTTTGTTCATTTAGCTTTTTGAGCTGGGAACCTAATTCATTTAATTTTAACATTTTATTTATATTGACACAAATATGTAATGAATATGCCTCTGATCACTTCTTTAATTGTATTTCATAAATTCTGACTTATAATGTTTCAACTATAACTTTTTTATTTAAATATAATTGACATTTAACTTATAATTTCAGGTGTATAATATGTTTGTAAGTTTTGTGACATGATCACCCTAATAAGTCCAGTTAACATCCATCACCACACATACTTATAAATATGTTTTTCTCATAAGAACTTTTTTTTTATTGTTAAATTTATTGGGGTGACATAGGTTGGCAATATAGTTTCCAGGTGTTCCACTTTACACTACATCACCTATGTATTGCATTATGTGCTCACCATCCAGAATCAGCTCTCCCTCCATCACCATATATCTGGTGCCCACTCCCAACTCCCCCCTCACTCTCCCTCCTCCCTTCCCCCTTACCCTCAGGTAACCAGCAAACTATTGAGTGTGTCCATAAGTTTTTGTTTCTTTGTTTCTTTCAGTTTTATATTCCACCTATAAGAGAGGTCATATGTTTCCCGATTCTTTCAGTCTGACTTATTTTGCTTAATAAGATGGTTTCAAGGTCCATCCATGTTGTCACAATGACTGTATTTCATCTTTTCTTATCGCTGAGTAGTATTCCATTGTGTAAATGACTTTTAAGATATACTCTCAGGAAAGCCGGGATGGCTTAACAGGTTAAGCACTTGCTTTGCAGCCTCAGGGACCGAGGATCTAATCTCGGCCCCAGCCCATGTGGACCCATATGCTGAACTGGGGTGTGCTTCCCATGTGGGGGCCCCCAGTTCTGTTCTCACCTCCCAGTTTGGCCCCTGGCCCAAAGGGGCATGCCTCCCATGCAGGAGGCCCCCAGCCCAGTTCCTGCCCTGCATGGCCCCCACCCACCTGTATGGAACAAAACCATGTCAAAAACTGATGACGTAAAACTATGAAGACTGCTCTGGGCCCTCCCCCTTCTCTCTCTCTCTGTCTCTGTCAAAAACACTAAAATAATACTTCTTAAAAAAAGATATGCTATCTTAGAAACTTTCAAATATACAGCACAGTACAGTATTATTAACTATAATCACCATGCTATGCATTACATCCCAGGAGTTATTTATTTAGTAACTGGAAGTTTGTGAATTTTGATCCCCTTCACTCATTTCACCCACCTCCCACCCTCAGCTTCTGGCAACCACCAGTCAGTTCTCCGTACAGGATAACTTTTTAAGTAACAGCTTTACTACGATATAATTCATACTTTGGAGTGTACAATCAAGTGGGTTTTAGTCTATTCACAAAGTTGTAGAAACATCACCACTATCTAATTCTAAACATGACTAAGGCCTATTGTGGACATTTCATATAAATAGAGTTATACAATATATGTGGCCTTTTCTCTTATTTCTTTCATTAGTGCAATGTTTTAAATATTTGTCCATGTGGTAGCATATATCAATATTGCATCATTTTTTTATTTTAAAATACTATTCCCTTGTATAAATATACAACACATTTTGTTTATCTACTGATAAACTTAATCTGTATAGCAGAACCCACAAAATTGAGGCCACCCTAGTGGCCCGACCCATGTCACAAATCTAAACCTAAGTCAGCCTGCACTTACGGGAAACACCTGTCAAGGAATCCTATCGTATACCAACCATAATCCTCAACTCAGCTTTAGTTACCTTACCCTACCCTAAAAAAATGGGACCTGCTAGCCTCCGAAGGGAATTCCCAACCTCCCAGCTGAGCGTGGCCTCTTTCAGCCTCGCTTCTTCTAATGCTTTATGAAACTCTTGCCCCAAATCCCTCAGGAAGAAGGATCCACTGCTTCGAGGCGCTGTTCTCCCCTATCTGTGGATTGCTTTCCCTTCAATAAAGGACATCATCATACTCCTTGCAAAATTGTTCTAGTATTGTCATTTGACAAGTTGGGTCTTCTTTTTTA
The DNA here is from genome assembly GCA_004027555.1 of Craseonycteris thonglongyai. NCBI lineage: Eukaryota > Metazoa > Chordata > Mammalia > Chiroptera > Craseonycteridae > Craseonycteris > Craseonycteris thonglongyai. Next base: position 4,729 of record PVKE010032029.1, read on the forward strand.
CGATGATGAATAATGCTCCTAGGAATATTCATGTACAAGTTTTTGTGAGGACATGTTTTCAATTTTCTTGAGTGGACTCCCTATTTCAAATTCCAGAAAGAGAGTTGCTGGATCATGTGGTAACTCATAGTTTAAATTTTTGATAAACTGCCAAGATGTTTTCCAAAGTGGCTACATAATTTTATACTCTCACCATCAATACCTGAGGGTGACTTTCTCTCCACATTCTCGCCCATCATTTGTTATTGTCTGTCTTTTTAATGGTAGTCATCCTAGTAAGTGTAAAATGGTATCTCATGGTTTTTATGTGCATTTCTCTAGTTACTAATGACGTTGAACATCTTTTTATATGTTCATTGGCCATTTGTATCTTCTCTGAAGACATTACTATTCAAGTATTTGGTATAATTTTTTAAATTGAAATGTTTGTCTTTTTATTGTTGAGCTATAAGACTTTATATATTCTGGATACTAGCCATTTGTCACATATATGATTTACAAATATTTTCTCCTATTTTGTGAGTTGCCTTTTTACTTTATTAAAGACATCCTTTGCAACACAAAATTTTAAGTTTTGATTACCAAGTCCAGTTTACCTATTTTTATTGTTTTTGTTGCTTGTACTTTTAGTGTCATGTCTAAGAAATAAGTGCCTAATTCAAGCCCATGAAGTTTATGCATGTTTTTCTCTATGGGCTTTATGATTTGGGGTCTTACATTTAGGTCAATGATTCATTCTGAGCTAATTTCTGTGTATAATGTAAGAGGTCCACCTTTGTTCAAAATACCATTCTTTCTCCGCATTAAATTATCTGGCATCCTTTTCAAAAAAACAATTGACAATAAAAATGTGGCTTTACTTCTGGACTCTCAGTTGTATTTTCCTAATCTATATATCTGTACTTACGCAAGTACCACCCTGTTGTTAGTTTTGTATTACATTAAAAAATATGCAAATGTGAGTCTGCAATGTGGACTCATTTACCCATCCTGCAACTCTTTCTTTATAAAAATTGTTTTGAGTATTCTGGGTCCCTTGTATATACATAGGAATTTAAAAATCATCTTAACAAATTCTGCAAAAAAATAATAGCTTGGATTTTGATAGGAATTTTGTTGAACCTGTAGACCAATTTCAGAAATATTGTTATCTTAACAGTATGAAGTCTTTTGATACATGAACACAGGATGTCTTTTGATTTATTTAGGTCTTTTTAAATTTCTTTTAGTTATGTTTTATACTCTTTAATGTACACATCTTACTTTATTTTCATAGATTAATTTCTAAGTATTTTATCTTTTTTCATGTCATTATAAATAAAATAATTTTCTCAATTTTATTTTCAGATTATTTATTGCTAGTGTACATAAATACCATTGATATTTTTATATTGATTTTATTAGTTTTCTTTTTTCTTTTTTAAAAAGATTTATTCTTTTTATTCTATTTATTCTTTTCCTGACAAAGACACAGAGAGACAGAGAGAAGTGGGAGGACCCAGAGCAGTCTCCAGAGTTTTACATCATCAGTTTTTGACATAGTTTTGTTCAACACAGGAACTGAGCTGGGGGCCTCCTGCATAGGAGGCCCACCCCCTCGAGCCAGGGGCCAAACCCAGGGGGCAAGAACTGAACCAGGGGCCTCCCACATGGGAAGCACACCTCATTTCAGCAGATGGGTTCATATGGGCTGGGATTCAATTCTTGGACCCCAGAGCTGCAAAGTGAGTGCTTAACCCACTGAGCCATCCCGGCTTCCCCAATTTTATTAGTTTCCTATTGTTGCTGTAACAAACTTGGAGCTTAAAACAACATAAATTTTTTATCTTACAATTCTACAGATCAGAAGCCCAACAAGGGCCTCACTGTACTAAAATCAGCGTGCCAGAAGGGCTGCATTTCTTTCTGGAGGCTCCAGGAGAAAATGTGTCTTTTTCAGCCTCTAGATTCCTTAGCTTACGGTCTCCATCCTCTAGCTTCAAATCCAATAATATTAGGTCCTCCTGATATATACCATCCTCCTCAGATTCTATCACTCTGAGCTCTTCCTCTCCTCCATCTTCCACTTTAGGAACCTTTGTGATTGCAGTGGGTCTACACTGACAGTCCAGGATAATCTCCCTATGTTAAAATCAAATGATTAGCAGTCTTCATTTCATCTGAACATTAAATCCCTGTCGCCATGTAACCAAACATATTCACAGGTTCTGGGGATTAGTATTTGAACATCTTTGGGAGGGGGACCATTATTCTGCTACCACATTGATCTTATACCCTACAACCTTGCTGAACTCACTAGTTTTAATATTTTTTAGTGTATTCATAGACTTTTTATACGCAAAAGTATATCATCTGTGACTAGCAAGTTTTACTTTTTCAATCTGAATAAATTTTATTTATTTTACATCCCTTAGAACTCTGGCTAGAACTCCCACTACAATGTTGAAAGAGGTGGTAAGAGCACACATCCTTGTTCTGATCTTAAGAGTAAAGTATCAATCATATTTTATATTTAAGTATGTGGGTTTTTTTCTTAGACAGCCTTTATTGGGTTCAGAAAGATCCCTATTCCTAGTTTGATAAGTGTGTTTTATCATGAAATAAATGGTGTTGCATTTTGTCAACTGACTTTGCTGTGGATTTTTTATTCTATATTTTTAACTCAAACAAATGTTTTTGCCAGCTTTTAGAACCAGGATATTTGTGATGTCTTTATTTAATTTTAGTATCAGAATAATACTGGCCTCATAAATGAGTTGTATTCATAAAATGAGTTGTGAAGAGTTTCTACTAGAATACTATAAGGTTTGGCATAAATTCATTAGCCTTATTTTAATAAGTTCTTTTATATCTTTGTGAATACTTTTGTCTACTGACCTGTTTTGAACTGAATGTTAAAGACTCATGTTAACAGAAGTCTTTTGCCCTTTGCACTTTTTGTTGTTTTTGATTTATGAAGTTAGTTGCTGTGTTATCTATTGCATAGATATCATAAGTACCATCATTGTAAATTGTAGCTTTTATTAATATCATTTTAAAGTATTATATTTGTTTTGTTTGATTGGTGGTTTTTGTTGCTATTCTTTAAGGTTTTAATAAATTCTTTCTTGTCTGATAAGAGAATCTTAATCCTCTTTGCTTATTGTTTTTCTTGAAATACATTTACCTATCTCTTTATTTTTAGCATTTCTGAATCACTTTGGTTTTTTTGGTGTGTGTTTTTTATATAGAATAAAGTTGTGTTTTACTTTGTGAGCTAATGTGATTTTCTTTTTCTTTTAAAAAGTGAGATAAGCTCATTATACTTACTGATATGTCTAAAATATTTTATCTCAGTTTTATCATTCAATTAACAATGTATTTACTGGTACATTTTGTTATATTTACTGTTTTTGATATTTTTTTCTTTATGTGGTCTGTTTCTTTCATCATTTTAGCTTACTGGAGGAAGGTGAATTTTTGAAGCTTAGTTTTTCTTTTCTTTTTTTTTTTTTTGTTCTATAATTTTCTTATAAACTAACACCTTTTCTAACAAATTTATCTCCCCTTTTCTTTATTTAGTTTTCTACTATTTGGTAAGTCAATTGTAAAAGATGTCCTTTGGAGGTGCCAGGATAGTTCAGTGGTTGAGCACTTGCCTCACAATCATGAGGTCTGGGGTTTGATTCCCAGCCCCAATCTGTGCAAACCTCGTATGCTGAACTGTGGCACAACTAGTAACCATTGGAATGGCTCAGCAGCTAAGGTTCTTGCCTCAAGTTTGGTTTTTGCCCTGCATGGCTCTACATCCACCATGTGTGGAATGAAACCATGTCACAATTAATGATGTACAACTTTGAAGACTGCTCTGGGTCCTCCCCTCTTCTCTCTCTCTCTCACTCTCTCTCTCTCTCTCTCTCTCTCTCGCTCTCGCTCTCGCTCTCGCTCTCGCTCTTGCTCTCGCTCTCTCTTCCCCCCACTTCTAGAAACAAACAAACAAACAAAGGAATAAAGGAAGGATGTTCTTTGGCATCTACCTATTACCATCCAAAAATCACTGGATTTATTCTTATCCCCCTTTTCTCTCCCTTATTTTTATGTATTTTAGTTAAAGTTTTACTTTGTTAGAACACATAATATGTAGGTATGTAACAGTCCTCTGGTCTTAACCATTCATTTATTTTAGGCTTAGATTAACAATTAAATTTATTCATTGTTCATTATCAATATTTTCAATGATGAAAAACAGCATTTAAATGAAGTTTGTGCTTAGAAAGAGTTTGTATAAAAATAATTTAGAGTTCTTCCATATTTGAAAGTTTTTCTATAATCTTGATAATTGATAAGCACTCTGGCTGGATATAATACTTGAGATTCACACATTTGTTTCTTTGAGCTTTACTAAAATATGGTTCCTCCATTGTCTTGCTGAAATAAAAGTCTTCTCTTGTATTTCTTATTATTACTATTATTTGTGCTATACAACTTTCAAGAACACTTCTTACACCAGATGTATGGGGTTTTCCACACCAAGTAGTTCAATTCTCTGCAGACACCAGTTGGGAGTACTACTCCATTCTAACAGTAACTCAAGTTAATGCAGACCCTACAGGTTGAAGATTCAGTCTCACAAAACTGCTCCCCTTCCATTTAGATGCTAATCACAAATAGCAGGTCTTTGGGTTACCTACAACTTATATCCAAATTGGCTATAAATCAGGAGTTCCCATGACCCCCTTTTCAGGTTTAATAATCTATTACAATGTTTCACAAAACTCAGAAAAATAGTTTATTTATTATATTACCAGTTTATTACAAAAGGACACAACTCAGGAAGAACCAGATAGAAGAGAATCACAGGACATGGTATGTGGGAAGGGGCACAGAGTCTCCATGGTGTCTCTGAGCATGCCACCCTCATAGCACCTCACTGTCCCAGAAGCCCTTTGGACCTCTTCCATTGAGTTTCTTATAGAGGTCTTATAAAAAGGCCTGATTGATCAAATTATTGGTCATTGGTCATTAACTAAACCTCCAACCTCTCTTTCTTCCCCAGAGATTGGGGGTGAGGTTGGAAGTTTAAACTTTCAAATCTCTTGGTTGGTTTCCCTGGAACCCAGGCCTCATCCTTAGGCTATCTGGGAATCCATGTTCCCACAGCATACAAAAAGACACTTATCACCGAGAGATTCTAAAATTTTAGGAGCTTTGTCCTAGAAATGGGGACAAGGACCAAATATATATTCTTATTAAAGGGGTCCCCAACCCTCAGGCCACAGACTGGTATAGGATTGTGGCCTGCTAGAACTGGGCCACATAGCAAAAAGTGAGCAGCGGGTGAGCGAGTGAAGCTTCATCTGTATTTACAGCCGCTCCCAATTGCTCGCATTACTGCCTGAGCTCCACCTCCCATCAGATCAGCAGCAGCGTTAGTCTCATAGGAGCATGAAGCCTATTGGGAACTGTGCATGCAAGGCGTCTAGGTTGTGTGCTCCTTATCAGAATCTAATGCCTGATGATCTGAGGTGGCACTGAGGCGGTGATGCTAGCAATGGGGAGGGCCTGCAAATACAGATTAACATTACAATAGAGGTTTGACTTCATGGAGACCATAATAAATCAACCTATCAGTAAGTGGCAAGTTACACTTAAGCTGCCTCTGGTTTACAGCTGCATCTGGTGACAGGCTTTATGTAAGACTCTGACACTTATTTTAGTCTGCACATGGCCTGTCCATTATTTTAAGATTTATTTTATTGTTTGAGAGAAGGTGAGAGAGAGAGAGAAAGAAAGAGGGGAGAGGGAGGGCCCAAAGCACTCTCCATAGTTGTACATCATTTCACACAGGTGGATGTGGGGCCACATGGGGCGAGAACTAAACTGGGGCCTCCTACATAGAAGTCAAGAATCTTTACTGCCAAGCCATCCTGGCAGTTACTAGTTGCACTGCAGGTCAGCATATGGGTTTGCATGGGCTGGGCCAGGATTCTATCTCCGGATCTCATGGTTGCAAGACAAGCACTCAACTTGTGAAACTATCTGGGCATCCCTGGCCCATCCATTATTTTACTTACCACTTCCATTTGCACCTCTTTCCCACACTGTGCACTTGTCTCAGTCAGTTTTGGTAAGCCCACAAGCTAACCCTAGTCAAAATGAGTAAACAACGTCACTGGAAAGCTTCTTTGAAAAAGGGGAGAGACCCAATAATGAGACAGCAGAAGACTTTAAGACAGCCAACATAAAAAACAAAACAAAAAAACAACAACAAAAACCTGCATTTAAACAAAATACCAAGAGTCTTACTTTTTAAAAAAATCATATTTAAATTTTATTTTATTTTATTGTTTTTGGAAGAGACAGAGACAGAGAGAAAAAAGAAGGAGGGCCCAGAGCAGTCTCCATAGTTGTATGTCATCAGTTTTGACACAGTTTCATTCCACACAAGTAGGCAGGCACTATGCAGGGTGGGAACTCAGCCCAGGGCCTTCCGCATAAGAGGCCTGCCCCCATGAGCTGGAGACTGAACCGGGGGCCTCCCACATGGGAAGCACACCCCAGTTTTCATATGGATCCACATGGCCAAGACTAGATTCTTGGACCCTGGGGCTGCAAAGCAAATGCTTAACCCGCTGAGCCTTCCCACCTTCCCAAGAGTCTTACTTAAATTACAGGTTCATTGCAACAGATGAGTCATATTTTCCAAGCCCACTTTGCATAATGTGTGGCAACCAGCTATCCAACAAAGCCATGAAACTTTCAAAATTGCTTCTCTACATGGAGACCAAGCACCCTGCGTTAAAAGACAAGCCTTTGGAGATTAAAAAGAAAAAACATGAAGAACAGTAGTAATTATTGAAGGCCACCACTTCATCAGATATGTCTGCACTGAGAGCATCATTCTTGGTGGCTAATCGCATTGCTAAAGCTAAGAAGCCCTTTACTACTGGTGAGGTGTTGATCCTGCCCACTGCTAAGGACATTTGTCATGAACTTTGAGGAGAGGCTGCTGTTCAAAAGGTGGCATGTGTTCTTCATTCACCTAGCACCATAACTAGATGAACTGATGAAACAGCAGAGAATACTGAGGCACAATTGTTAGAATTAATGAGTCACCGTGGTACACAATTCAGGTTGACAAGTCTACTGATATTGACAACAAAGTGACAATGCTTGTTTTATGTGATATATTTTTCAGAAAGGTGTGCATGAGGATATGTTATGTGCACTTTTGCTACCAACCAACACCACAGCTGCAGAACTATTCAAGTCTTTGAATAATTACAAATCAGGAAACTGATTTAATCACTTTGTGTTGGTGTATGCATGGACAGTGCAGCTGCCATGACTGGACAGCTTTCTGGTTTCACTACTTGGATCAAAGAAGTCACTTCTGGGAAGTCGGGATGGCTCAGTGGGTTAAGCGCTCACTTTGCAGCCCCGGGGACCGAGGATCAAGTACTGGGCCCATGTGGATCCATATGCTGAACTGGGGAGTGCCCCCAGTTTGGTTCTCACCGGGGTGAAGACCCCGGCCCAGTTCCTGCCCTGCACAGCCCCACTTCCACCTGTGGAATGAAAGTATGTGGAAAAACGAATAATGTGCAACTATGGAGACTGTCCTGGGCCCTCCCCCTTCTCTCTGTCTCTGTCTCTGTCTCTGTCTCTCTCTCTCTGTCAAAACAATAAAAATACATCTTTAAAAAAAAGTCACTTCTGAATGTGAGTCTATGCACTGTGTCATTCATAGAGACATACTAGCTAGCCGAAAAATGTCACCTGAAGCTAACAATGTTTTACAGGATGTGATTAAAATTACCAACTACATGAAAGGACATGACCTTAACTCACGTCTGTTTACACAGCTCTGTGAGAAGATGGACACAGAGCACACACGTCTTCTTTTATACGCAAAAGTGAGATGACTTTCTAAAGGTAGATCACTGGTCAGCCATTTCTTTTAGAAAAACAGTCATCACTGGCAGTACACTTCAGTGACACAGAATGGGTAACAAAACTTGCTTACTTGTGTAACAAATTCAACCTGCTCAACAAATTCAATCTCTCACTTCAGGACAGAATGACAACTGTGTTCAAGTTGGCTGTGAAAGTGGCTGCATTCAAAGCCAAACTGGAATTATGAGGTGACAAGTGAACATTGGGATTTGTGTCATGTTTCAAACATTAACGGAGATTTTGAAAGAGACCAAGCCAGGGCCTTCTTTCTTTCAGCTGGTGCATGAGAACCTATCTCAGCTTTCAAAAGAGTTTGAGCATTACTTCCCAACCACTAAAGACCCCAGAACTGTGAAGGAATAGATCCATGACCCACCTGTGAATAAGTCAGGTGACTCAACCTTGTCCATGCTAGAAGAGAATCAACTGTTTGAGATCTTAAATGATGGTGACCTTAAAAGTATGTTTGAGACCATTTCAAATCGCTATGTATTCTCAATTAAAGTCAAGGCAGAATATCCTGAGATTGCCACAAATTCACTGAAATGCCTGCTTTCATTTTCAACATCTTATGTTTGTGAAGCAAAGTTTTCTGCAGTGACAGCAACCAAAATGAGATTATGGAGTAGCCTGGACATAGCAACACACTGCAGTTGTCACTGTCTCCCATCACCCCAGATGGGACCATCTAGTTGCAAAAAAAGCAAGCTCAGGGCTCCCACTGATTCTGCATTATTGTGAGTTGTATAGTTATTTCATTATAATTACAATGTAATAATAATAGAAATAAAGTTCACAACAAATGTAATGCACTTGAATAATCCCAAAACCATCCCCCGTGCACCCCTGGTCCATAGAAAAATTGTGTTCCACAAAACCAGTCACTGAAGCCAAAAAGGTGGGGAAATGTTGTCTTGTTATAAATCACAATATCATACTTGCCTTCTCTTTGAAGTTGAAAACTCTAATGTCAGCACAATTTTCTTTTCTTTATAAGTGATTTAAGGAGTATTGTATTAAAGACCCATAAGATTTTTTTTTCTTTATCTTTAAAGTCAAATTGTTCCATTTGAATAGTTGAAGTTGTTCATTTCAACCCAGTTCTCTTAGGTACTTTATGGATCTTTTAAATATGAAGACTTGAGACTTCTTTTATTTTCAGAACTATTTCTTGAGCTATAGCTTTCAATATCATTATAGTTCTGGTTCTTTCTTCCCTCCTCCCTCCTCCTCTTCTTTCTTCTTCTTCAATTTTAACATATATAAGGTGGATTTTCTTGGCCTCTTTATCTATATCACTTTCTCTCTGATTCCATTCACCTATTATTTAATTTTATTTTGTACTATTGATTGGCTTTTATTTATTTTTAATGTCCTTTTTAAAAACTTTTGTTGATTTAATCATTTTGCCTTTACTTTTCTGATCCAAGATATTTGTTTCAATTCTGAAAATTTTTATTTAAGAATACATGCATTGGCTAGCATGTTAAATTATGCTTTTCCTCTGTTTATAGTTGGTTTTGCTGGGGGAGAGGGTAATATTGTCATTTTCCATTTTCAACATATAGTAGCTTTATATGGATATTGTCTTTTATATTATGTTCTTCTAAAACACCTTATATTTTCCTGGGTCAGCAAGAATAGTGTAGGTAGTTAGGAATAAAGAATTTATGTATTTACTGGGTTTCTTAATTTAAGATCTCACTTTTCTCTTACTATAGTAAGATGTAGGTTTGTTTATTTTAATAAATGATATCTTATTTATGAGATGGGTTTTCTGTGTCCTTGGATATGATGCTCTGTTGTTTTTATAGGAACCTTAATCTTTATCTTTTACTTTCTTCTTTCCCTTTCTCATCAAGCCTCCCTTAAAGGAACATCTGCCTCCCCTAAGTCACCTACCAGAATTAGTTCTTTCCCAAGACAGCCACCTCTGGTTCCTTATATTTTCACATCCTTCTCTTTTGATTCCCCAGTAACCAGGTATTTGATTCCAGATCTCAGACTTTATTTTATATTTCCCCTTCAGATAGATCTCTCAGTTTCTAAGAGTAATTTTATCTGAATTTTTTTGAAACTAGGACTTACAAGGTCTGACGATTAAGTTCATGAACTTACCACCATGCACTTATGTTGGAAGCACTGTACAAACAACTGATTAAAGTTTCACAACTTTGGTATATCAGTGTCTCACAGCTGTGCTTATATAAATGTGTGGTGGTATCTTACTGAGTGAAGTTTATTATTGCTGTGTTTTTTTTTTTGTGCCATTGCAAGAATATGGGAGCTTGAGTTTGCCAAGAGCTTTTAGAGAAGCAAGATAATATTTTGGGCCATGTTATCACTGGTGATAAAACATGGATGTATCAATATGACCCTGAAATAAAGTATCAAAGTACATAATGGAAATCAGCCAATTCTCCATGACCAAAATAGTTCTGTCATTCCAAATCAAGAGTACAAACAATGTTCCTAATATTTTTTCATATCAGAGGGACTGTTCATTATGAATTTGTACCAACTGACAAATAGTCAATCAAGTGAACTATTTGCAAGTGCTAAAAGGGCTCTGAATAAAAAAGTTAGATGAAAATTACCTGCACTTTTCACCAACAACTCATGGCTCTTGCATCATCACAACACACCAGCTCACATGGCAGTGTCTGTGATGGAGTTTTTAGCCAGCAAACAAATAACTATATTCGAACACCTCCCCATCCCCAATCACCCGATCTGGCCCCCAATGATTTTTTTTATACCCAAAGATAAAGGAAATATTGAAAGAAAGACATTGTGATGACATTCAAGACATCAAGGGTAATACAAATATGGCTCTGATGGCCATTCCAGAAAGGGTTTGATCCAAAATTGCTTTGAAGGGTGGACTAGGCACTGGCATTGGTGCATAGCTTCCCACAGGGTTTACTTCGAAGGTCACTGTAGTAAGATTCAGCAATAAGGTAAGTAGTACTTTTTCTAGGATGAGTTCATGAACTAAGTGTCAGACCTCATATGTACACATTTCTCTATTCTGTACAGTGTCCACTCTCCATTGTGCAGAGGGCCCCAGACTGACTCTCTCAGGTTCAGATGTCTGCTCCTTATTTATGTATGCTCTAAAGTTTATCGTGTTCTCTCTCTTAGTTACGTTGTAGACATGGGTTACAGGTGCTATCAGTTTGCTCTCCTTGCACTATGTAGTTTTTGTAGAACATGTGGAGAGATGCCAATTTTGGCAGCTGTCATTATCCTATAAGAACTTGGAAGCTCCTCAAACTGACTTTTAAAGATTCCTTTTTACTTCAAAATTTTTTCTGAGTATTTTTAACTTGGATTCACTTATATAAATGTGTTGAGTGGTAAAAATGAAACCTATTATACATAGAGTGCTTGAACTCAGGTCTCCCTTAACCTAAGGGAAGAAAAACTTTCTATATTCAGAACACTTGCAGAGTCCAAAGATCCCACAGGATCCCTATGTCTCCATACCCTCTGTCTTTCCTGCCTTCTCTTACCCACTGGACCTACTAAAATAATCCTTTCATACAGATATATGTATTCCTGTGTTCAATCCAGCATTATTCACAATAGCCAAGATATGGGAACAACTTCAATGTCCTTCAAGAGATGATTGGATAAAGAAGAGGCAGTACATATATACTATGAAATACTACTCATTCATAAAAAGATGAAATATTACCATCTTCAACGACATGGACAGTGTCATGCTAAGTGAAATAATTCAGACATAATTTAGACATATGATTGTACTCATATGTGCGATATAAAAACCAAAAAACAACAAATGAGCAAAGAAACAAGCAAACAAATTTGTAGACACAGATAGTAGAATTGTGGTTACCAAAGAGAAATAGGGATGGGGGAGGAAGAAGAGGGTATAGGGGTCAAATATATGGTGTTGGAATGAGAGTAGACTTTGGGCGATGATCACACAGTGGAACATGCAGATGATGTAAAGTTGTACCTGAAACTTACATAATGCCATTAACTAATATTTTTTCCTCAATATATTTCATTAAAAACAAAAATAGAGGATCCAAGATGGCAGCATGAGAGGAGAACGCCAATAACTGCCTGGGAAGGGCCTTGGGAACAGAGGAGAATCCACAGGGGAAGCCCTGAGAAGAAACCTCAACTAAGAGAACCACACAACGCAGAACAACACACAAAGGTTAGAGAAAAAAGGGGAGAGCGGGAGAGGAAAAGGAAAGCAGCGGTTCGGGGACAGAGACTCGGAGCGCGGCCCGGGGCTGGCAAAAACAAAGGGGGATTGGGGGACTATGGTCAAAGTGGAACTGGATTGAGGGCGGGCTGGAAGCCGAGACCTAGGGAGCGTGGAAGCCCCACAAGACTGTGGACAATTTAACATCCAAACTCAAGGGACAGCATGCAGTGCCCTAATCAGATCCACAGAGCCTAAAGTGGAACAGGGACTGTGGAGCAGGGTGGCAGCACTTCCCGGCGGGCGGGGTAAGAGCAGGGCGCCAGCCCACAACAGCTCAGCACCCCTGATTTACGGAGGAGATTGACTGTGAGGGAGCGCCTTCTGAGGACAGGGCTCTCGGAGTGAGGGCTGGGGCTTGAGTGGGCACAGCTGCATTGGACGTGCTTGGAGTGAATCCAGCGGTCTCAACAGCCGGGAGCGTAGAGCGGCTGCTGCCGGAGCTACGGCCAGTGCACGCAGCGCTATCGGCGCCCCACCCACCGGGCCTCCGCGGCGCCGCTGCCAGCATGCAACTGGGCTTTCGGCACCCCGCCCACCAGGAGGCAGCGACACCGCTGCTTGCTTGCCAGCATGCAATAGGGCTTTTGGTGCCCCGCTCACCAGGCCGCTGCGGCGACTCTGCCTGCGCGGAAGTGCGCGGCTGGGCTTTCGGCGCCCCGCCCACTGGGCCACTGCGCATCACTGCGTGCGCACACTGGACTTTCGGTGCCCCACACACCAGGCGGCCCCGCAGCGCCACTGCCTGCTCGTCAGTGCGCTACAGGGCTTTTCGCACCCTGCTCGCCAGGCCACCACAGCACCACTGCCTGTGCCTGGGACCGGCTTTCAGCGCCCTGCCCACCGGGCCACTGCGCATCACTGCGTGCGCACACTGGACTTTCGGTGCCCCACACACCAGGCGGCCCCGCAGCGCCACTGCCTGCTCGTCAGTGCGCTACAGGGCTTTTCGCACCCTGCTCGCCAGGCCACCGCAGCACCACTGCCTGTGCCCGGGACCGGCTTTCAGCGACCTGCCCACCGGGCCACTGCAGCGCTGCTGCCTGCTCACGAGCACGCAGCGGAGCTTTTGGCATCCCGCCCACCGGGCCTCTGGGGCGTTGCGGACCGCGCACGCAACTGGGCTGCCTGCCGGGTCTCCGCGGTGTCATTGCCTGTGCGCGGGACTGCGCGGCCGACCAGGGCCTCTGCCAAGCCCCAGCCCATCCAAGTGCTGCCCTGCGGGCGTGCCTTATAGATACGATTGAAGAAGGGGCAGCCAGGAGGAGGAAAGACCAGAGCTCCTGCGCCCTGCCCCCACTGAACCACCAGCCCCCCTGCTAAAGAGGAATGTGCTATTGAGTCTCAGGCCCGCCCTAGCTCCTACTCACATGCCCCCACCCCTGGCCACACCTTTACTACCCTGCTATCTAACAGCTAAGACAGCAACCTGAAGTGCCCCAGGAAACAGAAGCTGTCTGCTTCCCCCAACCCTCTCCTAAAATCTCCTTCTTCCACAACTGAGCCCAAAAGAAAAAATAAAGAGAAGCCCTTCTGATAGGCAAACCCCCAGAGGGAAAACAGACTCATCCGTAAAACAAAAAGAACCACATCAAACACAATGCAAACCTCAGAATCCAAAGCACCTCCAGAAGATCAGGGGCAGTCTTTAGTAAAGGACCTTGCACACTTGGAATCAAATCTAAGTGAAACAGAATTCAGGGCTGCATTAATCAAGACACTCAGAGAGCTCACTCAATGCTGGCAAAGTACCCAGACACAGTTAAATGACCTCAACAAGAAATTTTCTGAGCAAAATGAGTACT
>PVKE010032030.1:0-18714 GCA_004027555.1 Craseonycteris thonglongyai
TTTCCATCACCGTGTGTTTGATTCCCCATCCCTACTCCCCCCTACCCATCTTTCTCCCCCACCACCTCCCCCACCCTCAGGTGACCACTAAACTATTAACTGTGTCCATGAGTCTTTGTTTCTTTGTTCCTTTCAGTTTTATATTCCACCTAGAAATGAGGTCATATATTTCTTGATTCTTTCATTCTGACTTATTTCACTTAGTAAGATGTTTTCAAGGTCCATCCATGTTGTCACAAATTGCTTATTTCATCTTTTCTTATTGCTGAGTAGTATTCCATTGTGTAAATGTACCACAACTTCTTTATCCAGTCATCTATCAGAGGACACTGATTCCACAACTTGGCCACCGTGAACAGTGCTGCGATGAAGAACACGAAAGATTTATACACAGAAAACTATAAAACACTATTAAAAGAAATTGAAGAAGATACAAAGAAATGGAAGGATATTCCATGTTCAGGGATTGGAAGAATCAACATAGTTAAAATGGCCATATTACCCAAAGCAATATATAGATTTAATGCAATTTCCATCAAAGTCCCATAGACATTCTTTCAAGAAACAGATAAAAAAAATTATCAGATTCATATGGAGCCACAAAAGGCCCTGAATTGCCAAAGCAATCCTCGCGGGGGGAAGGCTGGAGGCATCACGCTCCCTGACTTCAGTCTATATACTCTTCTGAACTAAACAGGGAGGAAGGACTTTGGGACTTCAAAGAGAAAGAAGGCAATTCACAGGTAATTGAGAAAGAGCAAATATTTGGTAAACAAATTCTCACTGCCCACCCAAAAACAGCATGGCCGGCCCCGTGTGTGTGGGGCAGTGTCTAACCAATAGACCTTGCTAGGTTCCTCCCTATCTGCCTGACTTAGTTTATGTCATGTGGAGGTGATAGCTCCTTCTTTAAGAAGGTTTTCTCTCTGAATGCCCTTTGGCAGGTAAGGGGGAGGGTCCAAGCTTCTTTCTGAGTCTTTTGCTTCTGAAAAAGAATCAGCTTAAATGAATCAATATTTGAATAGACACACAATTTGAGATGGCAAATCTACTTCCCTTTGCCCTCATTCAAGGTGTCAGGGAATCAGGCATTTAGAAATATGAGATACTTATCCATCAAGGTTGTAGTTGGGAAAACTTGGTTCATGATCGCAAGGTGCTAGAGCAATTCAGGACAGGGGCATTGAAAGATACATTCTCAATACTGAACAGTTTCTGGAGGAAGCCATTCTCAAAACGTAGTTTACCTCTTGATTGGGAATTCTCTGGTGAGAAATGGGAGTTAGTGACTTAAAAGTATTAGATAGGAAATATATAGGAAATCAATAGACAATATCTTCAAAACTCTTACATATCACATTTTCATGTGATTTACCACTTACAGAGTTTTTCTGAGCACAAGGACATTGCTATTCAGTCCTCTAATGAAGAACAGAGTGGCTTGGGGTCTGTACTAGGATATTTGCATATTTAGGGGCTCATGGTGACAATCTAAATACCTTTAAAACAACCTCCTAAATTTTCTCCAGACCACCACCATGGAGTAAAGTTATAATATGCCCTTTTCAAAAAATGGCAGTTTTCAATGTGTTTAAGTCTAAGAAATCCTTGCTCAAGTGAAAGTGTGTAAAGAAAGTGAACGTGACCACCAGGGTGAAGTTGAAGGATCTGGTGAGATTGGGTCCTCTGGCTCTAGTTCCACACACTCCCACACAGACAGGGAACTCTCAGGACAACTTTTGTAACAAGGTTGATGAAACATTGGTCTGCAAGACTGTTTGCAAATTGGCTTGACATTTTGCCATTATCAAACCCACGAATAATTTTCCTCTCACTGCTCCATACATGTGATTTATAATAGCATGAGGTTAAGTAAAACATGTTTCATTAGGCACCGAATTTGTTCTCACTTTGCAGCTTATTTTTAATACATCTCTCAAAACCAAAAGGATATCATTCATACCTCACAAAAATATCATTTTTTGAGTACATGTTTTATATATAGTATTTGTGGATGGGTGCTATGAAAAGTAACGATGGATCACAAATTAGTTTACTAAATGCCAACTCTTTTCATCTCCTTTTGATGTCCCAAACCCTTAACTCCTTCCTTCATCCAGGCTGCTATAGGCCTCATTTTGCCTATCTTTGGGATTTTCATACTGATTTGAATTGCTCTTTCTTCCTTATAGATTTTCTTCTGGTAATCGGCCTTATGTCATCTTATCTATTTGCAGCCATAACAACCAAGAGGGCAAGTAAGGGAGGGAGGAACTTTTTTTCTTCATCACAAACAGACATATATAGGTTTTAAATATAACTCTTAATATCAAGGAATTCAAGGCACACATATATGACAGAATACCATTTGCAAATTAAATACAATAGTTCAGATTAAACTTTATCAACAGGAAAAGATAATCATGCAAAACTAGCAATTGAAAAGTAGATTATTTTTTAAAAATTATCTATCAATCATCTATCTACCTTCTTATTTAATTCTTCTAAGTTTTCAATAATTAAAACCAATACCTCTGCTGATAGAGCAATTCTTTCTTTTTTCCCTTTCCTTCTTCCTTCCCTTCCTTCATTCCTTTCTTTCTTTCTTCCTTCTATGATGCCTACCTAATGAGCTTTCTGAAATGAATTGATGTCCCACTTACTGTAAAGTAAACATTTTTAGAAATTAGTTTTAACTTGTTCGGAGAGTAAGATCAGTGAAGTCTGGATGAGGGCCTGGCTGCCTTTTTGTGTTTACTGGATTCTCATCAGCCTCAGTGGCCTCAACATTTCTTCTTCATTTATGAAAAGCGATGCTGCTTCCAACATTAATCAGTATTAACAGCTGTATGACAGGTGATTTACTTGCCTGACACTTCTACTAATTCTTCGGCCTGATAATAGCTTTTCTCCCTCATGACACACAACACTTTTTAAGTGATTGACACTAAATGTTATTATAGTGTTACTAGACTCAGAATTAATTTTAATCAAATGTTGAAGCAAGGGCTTTAATTATAAATCAAGAGCATTGCTTAAATATTGAACCAAATTTTTGTACTGCAACACACAAGTAATTTAAATGTCATTGTGTAATCATTGTTGTGTTTATTTAAATATCCCTCACAGCAAGAAATAAATTGTTCTTTGCATATCAAAAAGCAGTTTATATAAATGTTAAGTATAAATATTTAAGTATATCAAGTAACTCCAAATACAATACTAATAGAAAATTTAAGAACACTTCTAATTTCACCATTTTTATTCTTCTTTTATCTTTTGTTTTATAATAATCATCAGAATAGGGATTGTCTATATTTAAGAAATATACTTCTAAAATTTTGAATATAATCCATTTTTGACATGTATTAAAAAACCATGTACACATTTCTCATGTTTATTGTAGTTACACATTTATCTTAGAATTCAACTTTAAATATGGCACTACAATGATTCTGTTTTATTATTTTGTTTAGATTTTATAAAGAGTACGTACACTTTGATTTATTTTTATACACCACTCAGTTTTCTCTGTCTTCTATATAAAACAATCACACTAGAATTAATGAAATTAATAAAAATAGACTATAGTAACAATTTAACCTTACATAAGTAAAAATATTTAATGCCACTTGTAAAAAAATAATTGCTAGTGGAAAGCTTAGAACCTCTTAGAACCTTAAAATCATTAAAAGGAAATAATAGAGGTTTTTATTTATTTTAATTTAGCACTTCATTGTTATGTGAGCCTCTTTATTTCTTATATTTAGCTTATAACACCCATCATGTGATATGTTTAAGCAGATTTTTTAGTGTTGAAAAGTAAGTATAAATATCACCTATCAATTTATTGTATTTTAAGAAATTTTTATGTGTAAATCAAGTTAATCACATTCTTTAAGGTTCAGTTATTAAGATTTAGTACTAATCTTTAGTTTTTAACCAACAGAAACAAAACAGGTAGCATTTAAAATGTTTTCAAATTTAGCAAAAGCAAATTTGCTAAAAACGTCTCGGATATATCCTGAGTTTCATAAGCCATTGTAAACATCGACGTCTCTGAGCTGTGGGAAAGATTTAGTTTGTTTTGAGTGCAGTTATAATGCAAATATTATCAAGAAATAATTATATATATATTCAGTGTTAAAGTATAACTGTAGAAATAATCCCATTAAGATATCCATTTTGAATTTGTGCAAAAGTGACATTGAAAGCCAAATAGGGTATTTGAGTGAAAACAGTGAGACTGATAGTCAACAGCAGAAGATTCAAATTTAAGTGAAGGTAGCCAAATCCAGCATAATGTTTGTAAATGTGCAAGACCTGCATCTATATCAAACAGTGATGATTGTGATTCAGGAGATAAAGAATGGAAATGGGAAGAAAAAGAAAATATTTCAAGTATGAAACCATTCACCCAAATTACTGGTGTGAACACTCTAGTTTGGCAAAGACTAAAAGCAAATTGTATGCCTCTTTGTGTTTTCAAACGAGTACTTGGTGATTTTTTTTTTTCTAAATGATAACTGTAAAAACAAATAGATATGATAGTCAAATAATAAAGGGCCAGAACTCGAAAAAGGGTGAGGTATGGTTTCCAATAACATGTGATGAAATAAAAGCATGCCTTTCATTATGTATTATAGTGTTACAAGTACAGAAATCTAAAACAGATATGTACTGGTCAAAAAGAGCAATAGTAGAGACACTGATGCTTTAAAAAACTATGCGTTGCAAATATTTCTTGGCTATATTGCATTTTCTTCACTTTGTGGATAATGAAACTGTATATAACTGTATATAAAGAGGAACAGAATATGAAAAGTGCATAGCATAGTCAACTATTTGAATAAGTTTGAACAATTCTACACTCCGGATGAAGATTCTCTCTAGACAAGTCAATGATGAAATTAAAAGGACAGTTGGAATCTGTGAAATTTATAGCTTTCACACGTGCCAGATTTGGAATAAAAGATTAAAAGTTATGTGAATCCAATAATGGACATTTTTACCTGCAAATATTAAGTTGAAAAATAAATAGAATTTTTTGCTCATACAGAATTTCATTTGATACGTATGTCAAGGGATTAAAGACTATTTACTTTGCATAATCATTTTAACCAGAAAAATCCCAACCAACTCAATGTCCTTTGAAGTACACACAAGAAAATGAATTTTTATTTATATTTTTTCCCCTTAAAATGAACTTATAATTAGCTTAAACTAAATCTATTTTCTGCAGCTATTTTTCTATAGGACTTTAATTTTGGGTTATTTTTGTTATGTCAGCTGAACTAGACTAGATTAAACATTTGGATTATTTACTTGGAGTTCAGTTCTGTGCAAATAACACATACCAGTGCTGGGATGTTAACAGAGCGCTGACACATTAGGCCAAAGGACTGTCGGAGCCCTGCAGGTGAGTTAGAGGTCAGCCCAGTGGATGTGTCCCGGAAGCCCACTGTGTCACAGTTAAGGTGCCCTGGACTCTTATTTCTGTGGGTTCAGAGACCTCATTCAAATGGCAGACACCAGCAGGAAGAGCTCATACCTGCTGTTTGCGGGCAAAACAGCATTTCTTGCTTTTTGTCTTGTTTTGTGTGATTTCTGTGATTCTCAAAAGATCTCATTAGGGAATGACAGTTCCTCCTTCCTCTTCTTGTTAAGACATATTATACAACAGCTTTATTACTTTTAATAAGTTCATATACACGGCATAGAAAGAATAAGGAATGAATGAAACATAAAGACAGAATTATCTTTGCCTGAATTATAAGCATATGGTAAGAAAAGTACATGAAAATTAATCTGAAATATAAAGTGAATATTCAATACTATTAATTTCCCAACTTGCTTCTCCGTAGTACTTTGAAATCATTCTTAAGTCTTTTGTTATATTTTGATATATTACAATGATAGTTATACATTCTCTTCTCTCCCTTGTTTAGAGGCTGAGTTGCATCACATTATTTTCATGTGATCCTCCTGTATCTCGCATACTTGCACAAAACGGGAAGATTTTGATACATGCTTATTTAATTAAAGTAATCAATGACATTGGAGTCAAGAATCTTTAACAAATAAATTGTTCCATTTGTGACAACCTGGATGGACCTTGAGATCATCATATTGAGGAGATAAGTCAAACTGAAAAAAAAAAAAATCAAGAACCATATGACTTCACTTTTAGGTGGAATATAAAACTGAAAGTAACAAAGAAATAAAAACTCATGGACACAGTCAGTAGTTTAGTGGTTACCTGAGAGGAAGGGGAAGGGAGGGAGGTGTAGGAAGGGGCATCAAATATATGGTGATGGAAAGAGAACTGATTCTGGGTGGTGAGCACATAATGCAATACATAGACGATGTAATGTAGAATTGTACATCTGGAACCTATGTAATTTTTACTTACCAATGCCACCCCAAGAAATTTAACAACTAATAAAACAACAACAAAAAATTGTGAGCAGTACAACTTCAGTGCAGTACTGACATAATTTTGAACAGAATGTGTTGGTTATTTACAATGAGGGAGGGAGGGTGGGTGAGAGAGAAAGAGAGAGAGAGAGAGCGAGCAGAGAAAAAGACCAGGGGCAAAAGCAAGAGAGAAGGAAGAGTAGAGAGAGCATGAATGAGAATAGAACTGAGATAGATCACCTGTGTATAGACAATATGCCTATGGTTGCCTTTCTCTTTTCCCTGTCAATTTTATTTATTATTATTTTTTAAGATTTATTTTTTATTGTTTTTGACAGATAGAGAGAGAGAGAAAGAGAGAGAGAGAGAGAGAGAGAGAGAGAGAGAGAGAGAGAGAGAGAGAGAGAGAAGGGGGAGGACCCAGAGCAGTCTCCACAGTTGCACTTCATTTGCTTTCTACATAGTTTCATTCCACAGGTGGGCAAGGGGCTGCACAGGGCAGGAACCGGCTGGGGCCTCTGCATGGGAGGCATGCCCAGGTGGGAGCTGATCCAGGGGCCTCCCACCTGGGAGTCTGGCCCAGTTCAGAACCGAACTAAGGGCACTCCCCAGTTCAGCATATGGGTCTGCACGGACCAGGGACGGGACTCGATCTTCAGTTTCTGGGCTGCAAGGCAAGTGGTCAACCCATTGAGCCATCCCAGCATCCCCCTCTCTGTCAATTTTTACATTGTTCCTTACAAATAATAAAATCTTTGCTCAGAAACCTGTAAGAAACATACTGAATTTATTTCATTATTTAGTGTTTCATGACCCACTGAGTGTTCCATAGCAATCGTTGACAAATATGGTGCTTTGTCTCAGAACTTGAAAAATCCTGGGTTAGAGTTTGTGTGCATTTTCTACACTTTGCAACAAGACTACCGGGGACTGCATGATCATCGTAAGCCTTGTCCTGAGCACAGTCTGCAACCCATGAATGACAGGCCTCAGCATCATCCTCTCTGAGGTCCTTTTGAGCTTTAATTTTCTGTAGCCTGAAACCATGACGGTGTTACAGTTGACGGGCCTTTGAGAACATAACTTTTTCTCTTTTGAGGATTGGTGTCAAGCATGTCATCTATGGCTAACTCATTTGCTACTTCACTGATCTTATCAGCTAATTAAATTACATTTCATAAGCATATCATCTTCATAGTACTGGTGATCATTAGAAATGATTTTTAAAGGTATACATCAAGGTAAGACTTACTAGTATGATTAAAAAAAACAGAAAATCAACACATAGATGTAGGCCTAATATTTAAAATTAGAGCCTTTAAGTTAATTGAACCAAATTTAAATATTTTCAAAACAATTTAATTATAGTTACTAGTCTCACACATATTAAGGTAAATAAGCTTAAGGGGTTTAGATAAAATCAGGGAACACAATGAGAGAGTAGTCTTTGTTAAGAAAGGACTTCCTCAAAAGGCTTCTGTAGATTTAAAAAATTGAAGCTTCAGTATCTAATGTGGAAGAATGCCGGGGGGGCGGTGGGGGGTGGGTATAGGTGGAGGGAAGAGAAAACTCGAACCTGCTCAGGTAAGAGAGGGTAGGAGGCTGGGGTAGGAACCACGGGAAGTGCGGGAGAGGAACAGAGAAGTGCAGGGGGCCCAAGAGGGAGGCGCCACTTCTGGGATCACAGGGGACAGGAAGGCAGGACGTCTTTTTCACCTCTCTGACTCCCACTTTAATCTTCTAAAATTGGAGTTTGTAATATCTAATCTCCAAGAAATGTCTTGAATATTAAAAGAGTTGTTCAGAAAGCATCTAGAATAGCACTTCACATACAATAATCGCTTACATATTAACCCCCCAAAGTGTACGTTAATAGTGATGAAGCAAGCCTGTGTTTACAATATTGGAATTAAATAATCCATAATGATAACAAAATCATATTCTTTTATTTTTTAAGTTTATTTCATAAACACATAGAATTTTAGAAGCTTTTATTTCAGCCAACCCAAAACTCAATGAATACATTCATTTCTTTTACATTGTTAAGAACAAACAAAATCCTGATAAAGACATTTTTGGGATGCCAGGATAGCTCAGCAGGTTGAGCACTTGCCTTGCAACCATGAAATCTGGGGTATCAAATCCTAGCCCTGGCCCATGTAAACCCATGTACTGAACTGTGGTGCAACTGGTAGCCGCTGGGATGGCAGCAAATGTTCTCACCTCCCATGTGGGAGGCCCCAGTGTGGTTCCTGCTCATTGCAGCCCCACATCCACCTGTGTGGAATGAAACTGTGTCACAACTAATGAGGTCCAACTATGGAGACTCCCCGCCTCCACCCACACACACACACATATACACACTTTCACTCAAACAATAAATAAATCTTAAAAAAAAAAAGAAAAAGAAAAAGACATTTTAAAACCAGGGATATGTACATAGAGGCTTTTACACATTAAGTAACTTCCCAGGTTGTGATGTCAATTCCTTACATTGTCTTGAATACTTAATACAGATCTGACATGTATTGTTTTAGACAAATTACTATTTTGGAGGTTGAAATAATTCAACGTGAGATGACCTGGTAGAGAAATAGAACAGTAGGCTTGAAATGTCAAGATGATCCAAGGGCTGATTTCTTCTCTATGGAAGTAATAGAAGTTAAAATTGAAAGAATACATTAACTTATAGATGCACTACTATATTTATGTAATCAGTTACTTCTATTCTTCGGCTCTACATTCTTCTATCTTCAGTAACCCTGAACTTTAACCTAGACCTTGGTGGACCACAAGTCTCTTATCTCTCTTGCCTTTACCCTTTGTAATTCTCAGTCACACCTCAGTCCCCTGGCGTTAATAGTCCTCTGAAGTCCTCAAACGCCAAAGCCCTTATAAAAGGGACACCAATTTAGATAACTGAATTTTGTAGTATTAGATTTTAGTACTGATAATTCACCACCTGTTCTCTTATCTTTACTTATACTCCAGCATCTTTCTCTCCCTGCCCCGCCCTACTCCCCTCTCCCAAACAAAACACCTAGTTTACATCTTCCCTTCCTGTTTATTCTCTCACTTAACTTATCCAATCTCAAGCATAGATTTGCTATTTTCTGAATGCTACTTCTGGAGTGAGTTCATGGTAATAATAGGATCTTTCTTCACCTAGACCATCAGATTACTTGGCTAAGACCACTTTTTTGACTATATCCTGAGACTTCCATGTACTCGGACCCAACCCATGTAGACGGCCATCCAGCTTGCTGAGATTTGAACAGTGATTTAACTATGTCGTACATGCTTGTACCTGGTTGTTCTTTAATTTATAATTCTCCACATTATAAAAAAGTCTAGGAAAACACCTTTGGAAGTCATAATAAATAGTCCAATTTTAGAATCATGTCTTAGGACCAAAATGTAGCACAGGGAAATTCTGAGAGAACTAAAAATAGAATCAGGGAAATGTACCAAAATCAAAACCCCTAAAATGTACTAAGGATTGAGTTGAAGGAACCAATTCCACCACTAATTCCAAAAACCAAGAATGAAATGGGAGGTAAAGATCCCATAGTAGTGATGAGACATTTGGTGTCTCTGCTAGTGACCATCTGCAGAGGCTGCCTCTGAGGAAGGAGCCTGACCCTCAGCCTGCAAAACAGTATACTCAAACACATTATAGGTAAAGCAATAACAAAACAATAAAAGGATCAAGGGACTCACAGGAGGGCAGAGACAGAAATGGGAATGAAAGACAAAGTGTTACAATAGTCTACATTTTAGAACTCTATGGTTAAATGAGGGAATAAAGTGCAATGTAAATATGGAAATCAGGAAAAATAGTCATGAACTAGATGCTTAATGACTCCTTGAAAAAGAGATATAAATTTTAATGGGAGGCCTCATTTATCTTAACAAACCCAACAGTGACATGGGGAGAGTGTAAGAAAACAACTTGGCAGTGTGTGGGTGGGTAAACATACATTTTAATAAAATGTAAATTTTGAAATGTGTTTGTTACTCAAGAACGATCTCAAAACTATATAAATAAAGGGTGATTTGGGGAATTATTTTATATCTACATCATCTTTTTTCACTTCTACTTCTCATGCAGTGATCAGCATGATAAAGAAAATGAATTAATCTTGAGACATCATTTCAATTTGTTGTGGGAATAAATGGCAAGTAAATAACATACTACTTGTCTATTCTGAGAATGAGATCGTTTTTATTTGAGACACAAATGATCAAAGGGTCATAAAGTGGTAGAATTGGGGAAAAAATTTGCAGATTATTTGGTCATTAGATTCTAGTCCAACAATGCATGTTATAGTAATTCAATGAAAAGGACAACAAAACCAAACAAGAACAAAATACGCGTATATAAATTAGTTTGGGTTGTAAGTGGGAAATCAACTAATTAAGAAACAGAACTATTTTATACATATTTATTACTTTTCACATTTTTTCATGCTGAATAGAAAGAACACAGAACAAAATTATTTTTTTTTTAAGAGTGAACTATGATAGCATTTGACTAAATCACCGAAGTAATTTCCACTGTGTCCCACTTCACTATTTTTTCACTAATGATGTCTGGTTGTGTAAAATGAGCTCAGACAGAGCTGGTAAATAATTCCTGAACACTCTTCTGGGCAGTAAAGTAGACACTTTCTCCTGTTAGAGGAATGAGTCCTTATAGCAAATAAGAAATTCTTACCACCCCATCTCCCCCTGGTGCACTTACCTCTTTCCTAGGCTTCAAATTTACTCGGTATCCTTGCCCCTGAACTTGTTCAGCCAATTTTCATTTTATATGACATTGAGACTATTTGAGTTTCTGCCTCTGGGAAGTATCAGAAAATCTGAAAGTTAGAGATACTCTCATAAATGTTTCAAAAAATCAGGAATCATGATTTTCAAAGCCTCTCACTGACTAACTTGAAAGGCATGGATTAGCACAGTGGTCTAGAAAAGAAAATCCCATTGAGCTAAAGCCGCATTCTCTCTGACTGAAGTGACACATTTTATTTTCTTAAAAACAGAGATTCTTAAAGTTGAAGTTGAAAAAAAAAAAAGTGAACACTTTAGTTGCAGTTATTTTTTATTATTATGTCCGGGGCTGATTATTAGCACAGAGGGTCTGAGTTAATGACCAGAAAATTGGCTCAAAATACCTCCAAGCTGATGTTAGTGAATATTGACCTTACTGATGTTGGCTTATTTTTCTGTATGGAGGACAACACATAAAAACAACAAGGTTTATTAGCACTTGTTTTCTGGTATTTTCTTTGTGAATACATTTAACTGTGACTATACATAAGTTTTATATTCTATTCTAAATGTACCACCCTAGTGAATTTGAAAATGTATTATATTGATGAGGATGACAAGAATACATCTTTCAGTTTGTTTGTCCATATGTAGCTGATGCAAAGTATATGAAAAAATAGTGTCCAGAAAGAACTTAAAGCCATATTTAGTCCCACCCAAGGCAAGGGTTTAGTAAATCAAAGATTCTATTATAACATATGTTTTGTTTTAACTTAATCCTTGTGAAATAAGTTGACTAACCTACACAAGTATGTTTTCAAATCATCCTCCCTCCAACCATCCTTCTCACTACAGAGTAATGACACATTAACATCTGAGATATATTGAGAGCAATTTAGTTGTCTATATGCATACAGACATACAGATCGATCACTGTCTACAAGGGGTTAATTACGTGGTTCTTCTATTTTTTTTTTTTTAAACATTTTTTTTGTTCATTGGTATTTTATTTATTTATTTATTTTAATTGGTTTTGACAGAGAGAGAGAGAGAGAGAGAGAGAGAGAGAAAGCTACAGAGACAGAGAACTGAACTGGGGGAGCTCCCCAGTTCAGCACATGGGTCCACCCGGGCCAGGGCCAGGATTCGATCCTCGGTCCCCGGCGCTGCAAAGTGAGCGCTTAACCCACTGAGCCATCCCAGCTTCCTCCTTCTATTTTTTTTTTACATTCTCTTTACACCTGTAAGTATTCATGCATGTAAAAAATGAGTATCCACATTTCTTAAATGATACTTGAAAGAATCACTCTATACACTGTGATTCTAATGTCTTAATCAAGGCTCTGCTCTGTACACAACTGTTTTTCTTAGAGTAGAAAAATATATACACCAGGGGTGCCAAAAAACATATACATATTTTAAGAGGTGTCATCTACATATTACTTTTTGAAGTTGAATTGAATTACAGCAGCAATGCGTACTATAACGTGTGCTCAAAAGATGGCATTAACCAAGTGAATGCTAGCATCACCATGTGACAGGCAGGACAGTCAAAGAAAATGGCAGAAGCACGGTTGTGGTTTGAGGAACACAAGACCGTTTTGAAGTGGTATTTGAAATTTAAGGACATTGTGAAAGTACGACAATGGAGGCTTGAGTATGCAACAAAATTTCCTACACACCTAACAATTGTACGCATTCATGATAAGTTTGAGATGCATGGTAAATTGAAATGACATGCACAGCAATACACTTGGACATTTTGGACAACGTTGCTCAAGAAGTGTCTAGATTCTGATGGTAACCACTTTGAGCACCTCTTATAATTGCAGAAGTCACATGTAACTTGCATTCATCTTTTGCTCCTGGTATATATTAGTAAGAATTTTAAGTTTATTCCATTCTTAAAGTGTGTATACATTTTTCTGGCACCCTCTGTAGTATAACATATACATACTTAATTTAAAATAAATTTGAGATTTAACTTTAATATGAGGACTATTTTTAAGTTGTAACAAAATCTAAGTAGTGCAGGCTTTTAAGGTTACTTTTCCTGATTTATATAATTTTTCCTGATTCCATCTATAAACATGATATCTTATTTTTTTCTTCATCTCATGAAGAAAGTAGATCTTTATCTCTCTGACCCAGTCCTTGTTGGCTTCAGGATAAAAATTCAACTCTGTAGGCTTTCATCAGACCGGAAAAGAAGCCTCCCGGTGGTAGCTGGCAGTAAGTGAATGTGGGAATTGCTGACAATTACCGATTCTGCCCACACAATTGCTTTTATTCTTTTTCCCTGGGATCTGGCTCTTAGGTCCTGTCTTTGATCTGCCGCATCTTGGGCAGCCTTGGCCACCTGCCAGCATGTACTTTTCTCATGAATATAATTCTCTAGCCCTCCGACTCTAAGACTCTCTTTTGTGGCCTCTGTTGCTCTTCCTGCCTTTCTCCTTGTCTTTCTCAAATTTCCTTTTTACTTTTGACTGATTGTTTAAATTCCCTTCTTTGCCTCCTTCCCAAGAAGCCACCCAGTAAGTTCATAGATTTCATAAAGGGTTTCTGCCCCCTTCCCCTAAGTGTTTTATAATCCTCATTGATGCCATAGCTCCCTGCTTTGTTTTCTCTTTTGATACCTCTCTGTAACCTAAGCTTTTACAAGCTCTGATGAGAAGAAGACAAATATATAGTATTATTCTAAATCTCACTGTTCCCAATTTCTATTCTACATCTTTACCTACTGTAACCCCCGCCATTGTCCTAGATAATTCTACACAGATTCTCAATGTCACCAAATTTCTACCATATGTGTGTGATCTCTCACACTTGTATTGAAAGAGTTTTAAGGTCCTTGAGTGCCTTTAAGCTTCTCTAGGAAAGGGACCAAGCCTTTTATTTTAGATTGTAGTGTTGTCAGTGCCTACCAGATTTCTATTCTTAGTGAAGAACTCCACAAATAAGGGATGAATGGATGAGTAAATGTTGTGTTTCCAGGGTTTCAGCTATGTGGGTGGTCTCCACAGCTGCAAAGTGACTGTCGTGGGGACGTGGAGTCACCCTGGGCTCTTGGACCTTCACTGTCACCTGCTGCTCACACTTGTGGCCTCTGGTAATGTCAACCATCGGAAGTTCTGTGTGTGAGAGAGCAAGAAAGAGATAGAGAGAGGGGGAGAGAAAGAGATGGATCTTGGCTCTATCTACATGTTTTATCCGTTTCCTCTCTACCTCTATACTTACGCTTTGTTTCTGTCTGAAGAGTCACTATAGCCCTATTGTCATTCCACAAATTTCTTTCTCAAGCCTTTAATTCCCAATGATCATATTGTAAAAATAATCCTTTTATTGTATTCTCTCAGTAAGATATCTTTAAAGCATATGGAAGGAGACAGGAGTGAAGAGCTGTTTAGGAACTATTCATTGACCGGCTCCAGGTTCCTGTTAGACCGCATACCCTCTTGCATTGACTATACCTTTGACCTTTTCAGATTCTCACAACTATTTGTTTTCCACTGTTTATTTATTCTTTACTGTCAAAACAATGCTACATGTGGAAGTGAGCAACAGGCTAAAGACGTAGAAAGAACACAATAAATTTACATATAATGAAATAATTTAAAATATCCTTTGAACTGATGAGAACTTTCAGTGTATTTTCTGCCCATTATGTATAATTTTTATCAAATGATAATCTGTGCACTACCAAAAATTCACAAAATAACAAGAAGCTCTATTTTATTCTGAGAGTGACTCACAGGGTGAGCGGATCTATCTCTGACAAATTCTGTATTATAATATTAATATCATGGTTCCAAAGAATACCTTGATTATACTGTATGTTGAATGTGTATATTTGATTATATAATTATATAATTATTATTATAATAATTATTATATTATATTAATTATAATAATAATAATTATTATTATTATATTATTTAAAAAATTATATTTATTTCTTCCAACCACATCACTTAAGTCAGTCAATTTGGGCTGCACATTAGAGTTGCCAGAACAACAAATAGGAGCAAAATGGAGTCACTTGTGGAAATCCCCGTGTCAGCAACAAGATTTCTTCCTGGTATAAAAGAGTATGTATAAAAATTCTTTTTAGCTGGTAGGGGTAAAATCTGATGCTCAATGAGAAGCATCCTCACTCTGAAATAAAAGTGCCATCTCTGAGCAAAGAAATAAACACTATTGTCCCATCTTTAAATTCCAGTGCCTTAATATTTATAAGACATAAATCCTCTGGACCTATTGTAATTTCCTGTTAGAGAGAAAAAAATTGATACCGGTATATTTTTTTCCTCAATTTTAAACCATATACCGGTATATATTGTGTTTACTATTCAGAAATGAAGTATTTAAGGCTTCTTATTTTGCTAACAAGAAAAGTGGACTTCAAATGTCACGTGATGAAAATATAATTTATTATGACTGTTCTGAGCTGTTCCTAAAAATAAACAACTCCTGCTTTTTGGGATCGATGCAGTTAAGGCTCAGCTTTGAATTTCATTGTGGAGGGATTTTCAGATGCCAACATAAGAGGCGGCAGCATAGGTGACGGCTGCATTGAGAAGGACATCGGCTATTTTGCAGAGAAATCACATTAGAAATTCATATCTAGGTTTATGTCCCTTATCCATCTATCACATCAAAAATTGCCCTTCTCCAGCTTTTAATCCATAAGTTATAACATTAATGCATTTGTATGTGTTACATTTTAAGTTGAAATCCATTTACAAAGTCTTAAATATATGCCATGTGTTTATATCCTGATCTTATTTTTAATAAATATTAATTCTATTAACACTTCATAATTGATAATGCTACTCTCAAAATGTAAGACCTAGCATTTTATTGGAATGTTTTATAATTTTATAAATAAGTTTATAAGATATGAGTAAGATTTATAAATATTTTAAAAATAATTTACATAAGATATAGGTCAATCCAGTACTAGTGATAATCTCTTATTAAGTTAATACTGAATATTTACTATATTAATAATAGATGTTATCTATTAAATAATAGTAAATACCTTTGAGAACATTATTACGATTTAAACTTCACCACAAACTACTAAGATTTTTAGTCCCTAGTTTTCAGATGAAGAAACAAAATTAGAATTAGTGAAATAGCCTTTGTTTAATAAGGGACAGAAGTTGAATTTAAACCCAAATTTTATTGACTTTAAAATGTGTGACTTTGATCACAATACAACCCAGTACTGTGTTGCATGGAGTATACAAAAAAATATATATATAACAACTGCTGTGTTCTTTCAAGGGACATTCTGTATAGCTGAGAATTTAATTAGTGAGAAAATGTTTTTTAATTATTGGCTTTTTAAAAAAATTAAATATGTTGGGGTGACGTTGGTTAAGAAAATCAAATTATATGCTTTTCAGATTGCATTGTGTGTTCACCACCAAAGCCAATTTTTCTTTCTTTACGTATATTTGACCCCCTTTTCCCTTTACTACCTCCCCACTTTTCCATTACCCTCTGGTAACCACTCAACTGTTGTCTGTGTTTATGAGTTTGGGTTTGTTTGTCTTGTCCATTTGTTGCTTTCAGTTTTGTTGGCTCTTTTTAAATTGCCAACTTTCTTGATTATCAATAGCCATCTTGTTTATTTTATAGGGTCTTGAGTTTAATTTCAGTGCATTAGATGAAGGAATTGAACTAGGAAATATTTATGGGTAATCACAGTCCTAAAAGTTTATGATTATTGCAAATTGAAAGCAAATTAAGTCACTTATTTAAAATAAGTGCACATTATTAGGGCCTCATTCAGGTCTCTACTCAAGCACAACCCTCTCGATGAGCTCTCTTTCATCTCCTCTTCCTGAGACACCATATGCCCATGCACCAGGCAAAGAGACATTGTTTAGAAAAGTGTGAGAAAGGAATGCATAAATAAGTCAAAAAGTCACTAGCAAAATTTTATATTTGAATGTCAATCACAGTGTATTAAAGATAAAAAGAAACAAGTTCCCTATTGTGAGTAGTATATATATATAGTTGCATATATTTTTGTCACACTTTTAGTTTCTTGTTTTCCTATGAGTTACATTTACAGTGGCTAGGATTTCCAATAATAGCTGCCCCTAAAAAACATGGATGTAAATAGACCAAGTATAGATAACTTTTAGCTAATTCAGGTTTTGAATAAGGTTAATTTTAGGATTTATATGAAAATCAGAACTATAGATTTTTGCATAGGTGTGCTGGCACTATTTTTATGTTTAGACAGTTTATTTTTAACATAAGAAAATTATAAAATCTACAATTTATATTTTTATTAAAGCAATTCTGTTCATGATTTTTAGTAGAGCAAACATCTGTATTACACAAATGACTAAAAACATTTCCTAGTTTTCAGACACTATTTAATGTCTATTTACTCTGAAACATCAGTTGCATAGGCTTCATTGTAAATATTTACCACATTCGTGTTCTTTGGTTTCTCTTATTTTGCACATGTTCTATAAAATCTTCATTATCTGTACACCGTACTTAATATCAAAGAACCAGAGTTTCACCAAAAGAAAATCAGTACATTAATTGAAAAAGAAGCCAAATTATAGTGGTTTCTAATATATCGTATAAGCTGTCATATTATTTTTTATATCATAAACAGTTCATAAATCTAAAAGGCAATTTTAACAAAAGCAAAAGCAGAATGAATGTCACCCATTATTTCATCACTGAGATAAGGATATTTTATCTGTGCTTAGTGTTCTGTGTTGACATTGAAGAAGTTTTATACAATAATACTTAAACACTTCATGTAAATTTTCTAAGAAAATGTTAAATTAAAACTTTTTCTTGATATATGTGCAACCATTATTTTTATTAACATGAGAATATCCGAGTGATTTTGGATATACCATGTTTACGTATCATTTATCTCCTGAAATTCTTTAACAACTATTAACTGAGCACTTGTGTAT
Source organism: Craseonycteris thonglongyai (assembly GCA_004027555.1). Lineage (NCBI taxonomy): Eukaryota > Metazoa > Chordata > Mammalia > Chiroptera > Craseonycteridae > Craseonycteris > Craseonycteris thonglongyai. The sequence continues at coordinate 18,147 of PVKE010032030.1, forward strand.
ATCAGGCATTTTTCTGGGCCTCATCAATTAAGTTGTAAATTCTACAAATGCCCTAACCCTACAGAGCTTACTTTTAAAGTAATGATGTCAATAACGATGATATCGAGTTATTATAAGGGTATGAACAAAACAATAAAATAAGGAATAGGCTGGAAGGGGAGAGTACACAATGCATCTACTGATGACATTGAGAAAGTTTATATTTTTCTGTTTTTTTCCCTTTTCTATTATAAATAAAGAATTGAGAAATGGAACCAGTAAAATAAATGAAGGACCAAACACATGATAGGTACTGTCATGTATTATCAATAAATCAAGCATTAATGGATCAGTCATTGTAAGGTGTATAGACTTTATTCTAAAGGAAATTAAAAGCAATGTTAATATATATTTTTTGTTGTTGAAAATGTCAATAATAAATATAGAAAGAATAAAGCTGGAAATAAATTTTTTTTTCAGGGAAGAAATAAAGTATTACTATGACATTGAGGAGTGAGAGACAATATAACATAAACATCTATAAAGGAGGCAGGATCTAGTTGTTAATTGGAAATACAGTCAGATTTAT
>PVKE010032031.1:0-18711 GCA_004027555.1 Craseonycteris thonglongyai
TGGGTGATGTGATGTGGAGTTGTCCATTGGGAAACTGTCTGATTGTTACCAACCAATGTCACCCCATTAAATTTAACAATAAAATATATTAAAAAAAATAATAATAATAACAACAAGGTTCAAGGATTATATATAATACGTAGAGAATCCATGATAGTATAGTGATGTTTAAAAAAGAAGAAAGGAGAGCAAGTTCTTCTAGTCAAAAGAATGCCAGTGAATAAGGAAGGGAGAAAAATGCAAGAATTAGAAAAATGTTCTTTTGCATCCCCCAACATGATAACTGGCTCAGGAAAAGATCATCATTAAAATAACTAGGCAGGGCAAAAGCCTAACAACTGCTGAATCTTCATGGTAGTTATTTGGGTACCATTGTACTCTTCTTTCAACTTTCGGTATGTCTGAAGTTCTTCACTATACACTTGAAAGGAAACAATACTTCCCTCTGGATTCCAGACAAATTAACAAGATGTCCCTAATCAACTACTCCTATGTCCAGTCTTCCATCCTACTCACCGTTTTTTCTGTTCTTGCTTTGCTTTCATCTGTCTGAGTCACAGAAGCTTCTGGCAAAGTCACTGCTTTTTCTTTAAATAGATCTCTTTCCTCCTCATCAAAGATATTGGCAGTGGATTTGATTTTGTCTTTAAAAAGATACCACAGCATAAAATTACATTCAGGTAAAAAGTCTCACAACAAAATTCATAGATTAAAACTTCTTCCCTCTCAAAAAGTAAAATTTTAAAGTGTATCATTTCTTGATTAGTTATCAAGAATTCTTAAGTGGACTTGATTGAAATTTTTCAAAGGACACAATAGCAGTCAGTTCAAATGAAACACAGGACAGAGAGTTTAACCACCTGGTTTACACGCGTATCCAAGCAACACCCTCCTATGCCTAGAATAGCTTGGACTGGCATAAAAGTAAAGAGAGACCTACAGAAAGTAAGGTCATTTACTAGTCAATCACTCTAGGAAGCCAAGAAATGAGGGTCTGCTCCTGCTTTTAAAAAACCAAATTATACAAAAAGCATATAAAAGCAAATACTGAAATCTCCCCTATAACTCTACCTCCCCATCCACACACAACTGTCATTGGGAACAGCTTGTAATACATGTTACAAATTTTCCCAAAGGATATACTAAACATATTGACTTTAATCATTAACAAATAAGGCTATAAATGATAAAATAATTTGAAGAATGTGTCTTACAACTGCATTTTACACTAGTGCACCAAGGGTGTCTTGTCACATCAACAAACATAGACTTCATTCTTTTTAACAGGTTCACAAAATTCCACTGAATGGAAGGACCATAATTTACCCTACTGATGAATATTTGTGCAGTTTCCTACCTTTCATTACCCCAAGCACTGCTGCACTAAATAAGGCATGTGTCACGAAATGAGGGCACTGACTCATGAGTGTCCCAGGAGAGAAGCAGCTGTCACAGAAAGCAGCATGAACTCATTTGTGATTCCAAATCAGTTCTCAGTGAACCCACAACAATGAAAACTCTCTAGGTCAAAGGGGGCACTACTACCTGTATTCACTGCCTTTCCAGTCGACTAAATCTGAGCATACTATGTGTCCCTTTGCATTCTTTCTAAAATAACTAGGCTACACTTCCCTCACTTTCTGCTTCTATACTTACTTTCCACCCTTACCACTGAAAAAAAAGGGCTGAGTGCAACCCACAGACCAGCAATCTCTGCCCACAGGGGAGCTCCGTAGAAATGCAGACTCTCAGGGCCTACCACATACCCACTGAATCAGAACTTGCATTTTGACAAGAGTTCTGGGAAAGACATCTGCACATTAAAGAACTGATTTAGAGAACTTCATGAACATACTGGTTCACATTTGAAGGGAGAGAAAAGGAAAGTGCCAAAACAGCCAAGGGGCTGTAAACCCTGTCATACAAGGAAAAGTCAAGGTTATCTGAGCTTTCTGGAACAAAGAAGAGAAGTTGGGAACTAAAGAGCTAGCATGTGGAATTCTACTCCTATAGTTTACTAAGGACTGCTGGAAGAAAGAGTGATTAAAACTTTCTCTGTAATTTCAAAGGTGAGAATTAAAATTCTTGAGGAGATATTATAGGGAACAGATTTTAGCTCTCTATGAGGAAAATATTCCTAGTAATTAGTTTACACAGAAGATATAATTGGTTTATAAAATAGAGGTCTACAAGGGACCATATTATTTAAGTAGAAATGAGACAACTCTATGATAGAAATATTTGAGGAGGGGTCCTAGTACTGTTTAATAGCTAAGAACCAGAGGAGCTTTATGTCTTTTTTAGGTCAATATTCTTTTTCTGGAGAAATTTCCAGAAACAGGCTGGAAAAGGTACCTGTGTTAGAAGGATTGCCACAGGACGCTACAAAAAAGTCATCATCATCGTCGTCATTATCAAAGAGGCCAGTGGGCACTGGGAGGTATGAGCTTTTCCCTGAAGTGGGTTGCTCAGGCTTCTGGGGCTCCTTCAGTGATGAAGCAGAGGTTGTACCAAACATATCTGCATCCCCTATAGGTAGAGGAATAAGACAGCCCAGCTATGAGCCAGTGGGGATAGGCCTCCTGACAAAACAAAAAGAAAAAGAAAAAGAAACACCCACCAAGAACTTTTTCATCCACAAAGCACAGTAACAGGACCCAATAACTTCTACCCTTTTCTGTTACAGAACACCCCATAAAGCAGAATCACCAGGTCACTCAAAAACAAAAAGGTCCAAGGCCACTGATGACTAAGAGAATATGAGGTAATCCCAGTAAAGAGTTCTTTCTATAAGCTGTTCAGTGCTCTCTGAAGCTCCAGCTACTCTCCAGCCAGCCCTTAGAAGGTGGCAACTTTTAAAATGACAAAACAATACTTATATCATTTTTAAAAAAACAAACCCTACATTATGATACCTAAAAATACAGAAACGGCTCCTGCTGGGATTTTCTTTCCAGGTTTGGAGGATGAAGACACTAAAATGAGAAAGAATGAGATAACCATTTCAACAAAGAAAATAAGTTTTTAAATGCACCATCCTAAAAGGGGTACAACACAATACATAGCTAATAAAAAACCTTTTAAAACTAATTTTCCTAAAAGAGCCACTATAAAATCCCTTAGTATTATCTTCTCTGCTGGGATGTCCTAACATTTTCCTTGGTATTAATGTAATCTCCGCTGTGACTCCCATGAAATATAATGGTGAGTCTGGGAAGACAGAGAAGTGAGGTTGGCTCACGGGTGGGGTACAGGAAGATGCAAAGCACAATGGGGGGCAGGAGCACAGCAAGCAGGGCTCCTCCACAGTGTCCACTCTACCAATTCCTGTTTGTGAGAAAGAACAAGTAAAAAATGCAAAAACTCTCAAGGCATCAGATAGTGAAAAAAATGAAGCTACAACAAGAAAGAGAGAAACTACACAAGTCACTGATGTTAAAAAAAGGGACAGTAGGAACCACAAGACAATTAAGGCAGCCCTGCAGCAGATCCAAATTCTGACAAATCTTGTATCAAGTTGCTTAAAATAACTAATTCCCAATTCCCAAGAACTACCACAGACTTAAAGAGATAAACTTTGTAAGGTTTTAAATTTTTTATATGTGCCTTTTAAAAACTTCACAGATAATTACAATGCACAGGGACTTGGGAATTACTGCTATCTAATTTACATGTAGAATTTTAGAAATATTTCTTTGAATTAAACATTTTTCTTCAAACTGAGGTTTTTGTTATGTTATAAACAACAAGAAATAAATAAAATAAAGTACATTGCTATTGAATTCTTTGAATTAAACTTAATTTAAAATATCCTTATCACCGCTAGGGTGTTTGACTTTTTAATGAATTCTCTAAGAGGCAAAATTGTGATGTGGGTTTACAGATGATACTGTTTTTTTCCAAGTCATGAATTAGTACAAATAAGCTACTCTACTAGACGAAAGTAAACATGACGACTTCCTGCCTAACAAAGAAATAAGGTTTGGGAACAACTTCAAGGATTCCATCCCCTAACAGGAACTGAAAAGCACAGCCAGCCTCAATCCAAGCTTACCTCCATTAACTGGGGCTCGAACGTCCCGATCCTGAGGGGTTTCCATGAAGAGGTCACTCTGGTTGTAATAAGGTACATGACAGAATTCAAAAGAGCAGTGGAAAATGTGGTTGCATTTGAGGCTTTCTAAAGAAAAGTACCTTGTAAATTTTAAAGACACATATTTGCTGTTCTGCCAGAAAATCAGTTACAAAGTGAAGACTATGGCAAAAGCAGATCCTTAAAAGAATTTAGGTCTGTCCAGGAATTAAATATAAAAATGAAAGAAGACAATAGATAAGGTAAGAAACAATTGCCTAATCAAGTAAATTATTTACTACTAATACTCTCACATCCTCTCCCACCTAACAAAGGGCCTCAAGCTACAGTGTTTTCTCACTTTGTGATTCTTAGTTCAAAATCTCCCCAAATATAAAAACAGAAGCAACTTTCCACTAAGAGCCAATTTTTTTCCTACTAAAGGAAAAAAGTGTATTTCTTTCTTATGTACCCAAGACACAGATATGGAGAGCTTCAGATTACCACTGACTCACCTCCTCATCCTCATCATCAAAAAGTCCCTTCCCTCCACTGAACAGGCCACCTCTGGAGCCAAATGGTGAGAAGTCTTCATCAGTCAGTTTGGGGGGTGTAAACAAGTTATCTTCTTCATCTAGCAAACAGAAATTAATGTTTGGTAGGGAGAATTAAAGATGGGGTTGGAACTCAAATTCCAGGGATTAGTCTTTACAACATCTCCAAAATTGTCATTGAAGTTTAACCATATGTAACACAGAGTATTTGAAAGTGCAGACTTTCTGAAATTTCTAACAAAAACTCATTAAACAGCCCACTGAATCCCTTAAGAGGCTATCTGGGTTCGCACGTTAGTCTGTAATGTCTGGACGACAGTGAATTCCATAAGTGATCTCTTTCATCCAGATTTATGTCTTCTGAAGCAAGTATACGGCTCAATTGCCATTCAAGATTATCCCACCAAGAATGTGGAAAAAGGGCAGATTAAACAGAGATTTGGAAAAAAATTAAAAAGATGGCGGCATGAGAGGAGAACCCTGATACCTACCAGGGAAGGAACTTTTGAACAAAAGGGAATCCACAGGGGAAATCCTAAGAAACACCCTCAACTGAGAGAGCCACGCAATGCAAAACAACAACTGAAGGTTAGAGCAAAAGGGTGAGTGGGAGAGGGAAGGGGAAGGAGCAGTATGGGGATGGGGACGCAGAACAGGACCAGGGGCTGGCAGAAGAAAATGGAGGATTGGGGGGCTACGGTCAAAGTGGAGCTAGATCCTGGGCGGGCTGGAAGCTGAGACCTGAGGAGAGTGGAAGCCCCATGAGACTGAACAGTTTAACATCCAAACTCAAGTGGCGGCATGCTGTGCCCCACTCAGATCACCATGCCTGAGGTGGAATAGGGACCATGGAGCAGAGGCGGCTAAACTTACCAGGGCAGTGAAAGAACAGGGCACCAGCCCCGCAGCCTCAGTTCAGCATGTCAAGTTGCTGGCCTACAGAAAGAGCGCAGCTGAGCTGAATATGAATTGGCTCTTAGTGAGCTGCTTTTCAAGCCACTGGCTCTTAAAGTGAAAGAGTAGCCAAATCAGAGAAAGACTGAGCTGTGCCCACCAGCTGCAGCTCGGAGGGCCAAGTCACTGGCTTACAGAAGCGGGACAGCTGAGCTGAATACAAACCAGCTCTTAAAAAGCTACTTTCCAAGCCACTGGCTCTTAAAGGAGCAGCCAGAGCAAAGGGCAGAGAAAGACAAGCCAAGCGCCTCAGATCTGGTGGGCAGGCCTCCCTGCCCAGGGTGTTTCTGGGTCCTTATCCTGACTGTGAATGCATGCCCAACACCCAGCCAGCAGGGTTAGCACCTGAAGCCCAGAAGCAAGGACTCAAAAGAGTGAATGGTCTCTGGGTGATGGAGAGACTAGAAGCACAGCCAGGAAGGTAGAGCACCCTTCTGGAGGGGACTGGGGAAGAAAGTGCAGGGCTGAAACACACACCAGCCCCCCTACTCACAGCTCTATACCAGCTGGGCCAGCATCCTGAAGCCTAGAAACACGGACCCAAACAAAAACTGTCTCTGGGTATGATTGACTCTAAACCCAGATCCAGAAAAACAGAATGAACCCCAGGAAAAGGGTCAAGACAGCGCACACACGAACCCACCAGCCCCCTGCTGACAGGAATCTGCTATTGTGTCTCAAGTCCGCCCAGCTCCTACCCACACTCCCCCACACCTCAACTGCTCCACCTTCTACCAGCTAAGCCAGTAACCAGGAGTGCAAGCCCAGGACACAGAAATTGACTGCTTCCCTCAAACCCTCTCCCAAAAACTGAGCCCTTACTACAACTAGCTACACAGCATAGTCCTACAAGGCTACATTCAGACCACACCTCACTCTCCCTAAGAGGAGGTGCATCGAGACTAGACAGTTGGGGTAAACAATAAGAAAAAAAAAGAGAAGCCCATCTTCTAGGAAAACCCCCAGAAGGAAAACATACTCATGCCTAAGGCAAAAACAACCACTTCAAATACACTGCATACCTCAGAATCCAAAGTTACTCAAAAAGAATATTGAAGGGGAAGCTGGGATGGCTCAGTGGATTAAGTACTCACTTTGTAGCCTTGGGACCAAGGATAGAATTCCGGCCCTGGCCAATGCGAACCCATATGCTAAACAGGGGAGTACCCCCTGTTCGGTTCTCGCTGGGGTAAGACCCCGGCCCAGTTCCTGCCCTGTGCAACCCCGCACCCACCTGTGGAATGAAACTATGTGGAAAAACTGATGATGTGCAAAATATAAAGACTGCTCTGGGTCCTCCCCCTTTTCTTTCTGTCTCTGTATCTCTCTCTCTGTCAAAAACAATAAAAAATAAATCTAAAAAAAAAAAGGATATTGAAAATATTTAGAAAAGGAGCTCACAGATTTGGAAGCAAATAATCTAAGTGAAACGGAATTCAGGGCTGCAATTCTTAAGACACTCAGAGAGCTCAGTAAATGCTGGCAAAATACCCGGACACAGTTAAATAACCTCAACAAGAAAATTTTTTTTTCTTTTTTTTACAGTTGTCTTAGAGTTTTATTGTGGTTTTTTTGGTTGTTGTTGTTCTTAAATTTATTGGGGTGAACAAGGAACTTTCTGATCAAAATGAACACTTTACCAACAAAATTGAGAAGTTAGAGCAGAACCAAAAGGAACTCCTTGAAATGAAAGGCATAATGGGAAAGCTGAGAAAAGAACTAACCAGCATAGGCAAAGATAGAAACATGGAAATTTCAAAGAAGGAAGAAGAAAGGGATATGAGAGTGAAGAGAAACGAAAAGAGCCCTACAAGAACTCTCTAACTCCGTCAAAAAGAGCAATATTAGAATACTAGGGGTATCAGAAGGAAGTGAGATGGAATCTTCTCAAGCATATAGTAAGATGAGAATTTTCCTAACCGATGGAAATTACTGGAACCCCAAATTCAAGAGGAAAACAGGATCCCTAGCTACTTAGACCCTAGCAGATCTTCGCCAAGGCACATTGTTCTGAAGATGACAAAAACCAAAGACAAAGAAACAATCCTCAAGGTTGCCAGGGGGGAAAAATATATATAACTTTCAAAGGAAAACCTATCAGGCTGTCACCAGGCTTCTCAGCAGAAACTCTGCAAGCCAGGAGAGAGGGGAGCCCAATCTTCATAATTTTAAGAGAGAGAAATTTTCAGCCAAGAATTAACTATCCAGCAAAATTAACCTTTAGATATGAAGGAGGAATTAAGGCCTTTTCAGATATACAGAAGCTGAGGGAATTCTCCAGCAAAAGACCGGCATTCCAAGAAATACTGAAGGAGGCTATTTGGCCTGAAACAAGAAATCAAAATAAATGGAGAAAAGTTGGGACAACAAAGAAATAAAAAGGAAGAAAGAAATGGATACAGGAAATCCTCATATATCAATCATCACCCTAAATATAAATGGACGGAATTCACCAATAAAGAGGCACAGAGTAGCAGACTGGATTAAAAAACAAAATCCAACCATATGCTGCCCACAAGAGTCACACCTCAGCCACAAGGACAAACATAGACTCGGGGTAAAGGATGAAAAACAATACTCCAAGCAAATGGTATTCAGAGAAAAGCAGGAGTGGCCATACACATTTGTGATGAAATAGAAATCAGAATAAAAAAAATGACATAAAGATGGACATTTTATTTTGATAAAAGGGACAATGCATCAAGAAAACATGACACTCATCAATATATATGCCCCTAATCAGGAAGCACCAAAGTTTACAAAGCAATTACTAACAGACCTAATAGGAGAATTTGACAAAAACACAATTATAGCAAGGGACCTAAACACCCCTTGACAACACTGGACAGATCATGCAAGCAAAAAATAAATAAGGAAACTGTATACTTAAATGATACGTTACAGGAAATAGACATAATTGACATTTATAGCATACTCCATCCTGAAACACGGGACTATACATTTTACTCTAGTACACATGGAACATTTTCAAGGTTAGACCATATCTTGGGACTTAAATCCAACCTTAGCAAATTTAAGAACATTCAAATCATACCAAGTGTATTCTCAGACCACAAAGCTTGAAATTGGAGATCAACTGTAAAAGGAAAGCAAAAAATTACATACACATGGAGATTGAACAACATGCCATTAAAAAATGACTGGATCAAAGAAGAAATAAAACAAGAGATTAGAAAATTTATAGAAATGAATGACAATAAAAACACAATGTGCCAAAATTTCTGGGACATAGTGAAAGCAGTAATAACAGGAAAATTTATATCGTTACAGGCCTAGCACAAGAAATAAGAAAAACTACAAGTAAACCTTCTAACATCCCACCTTAAAGAACTAAAAAAAGGTGAACAAAGAACCCGAAAGCCAGCACAAGGAAAGAATTCAAATTAAAGCAGAACTTACTGAAATTCAGAACAGAAAAATAGATAAAATTAATGCCACAAAGAGCTTGTTCTTTGAAAAAAATCAATAAAATTGACAAACTACCCTGTTTCCCTGAAAATAAGACAGTATCTTACCGTTTCCCCCAAAATAAGACAGTGTCTTATATTAATTTTTGCTCCCAAAGATGCGCTAGGTCTTATTTTCAGGGGGATGCCTTATACGTATTTCAGGAGGGGCAAAACTGTAAGTAGGTCTTATTTTCAGGGGATGTCTTACTTTCGTGGAAACACAGTACTGGCTAGGCTCACCAAAGGACAAAGAGAAAAATCTCGTATTTCCAGAATTCAGAACGATAGGGGAAGAGATCACAAATGACACTACAGAAATACAAACAATCATAAGAAGTTATTATAAAAACTCTATGCCACCAAATTTGGCAATCTAGAGGAAATGGACACATTTCTAGAAACATATAGTTTACCTAGACTGAACCAAGATTTGGATAATCTAAATAGGCCAAATCAACAGTACAGAACTTGAAACAACTATCCAAAACCTGCCCAAAGGCAAAAGTCCTGGACCAGATGGTTTTACTAATGACTTTTAACAAGCATTCAAAGAACTAATGCTCATCCTCCTCAGACTACTCCAAAAAATTCAAGAGGAGGTAATACTACCCAACTCATTCTATGAAGCCAATATTTCCCTAATACCAAAACATGGGACAGAGAATACCAAAAAGGATAACTGTGGGCCAATCTCCCTGATGAACACTGATGTAAAAATCCTAAACAAAATTTTAGCTAACAGAATACAACAATGCATTAAAAAGATTACTCATCACTATCAAGTGGGATTCATCCCAGGGGCAACAAGGATGGTTCAACATACGCAAATCAATCAATGTAATTCAGCACATAAACCAAATAAAGGATAAAAACCACATGATTATCTCAATCGATGCAGAAAATGCATTTGACAAGATACAACTCTCACTTATGATAAAAACACTGAATAAAATGGGAATTGAAGGAAAGTACCTCAACATAATACAGGCCGTATATGACAAACCCTCAGCAAATATTATATTGAATGGGGAAAAGCTGAAGCCTGTTTTCCTAAAATCAGGAACAAGACAGGGATGCTGCCTGTCACCACTGCTATTCAACATAGTGCTGGAAGTTCTAGCCAGAGCAATCAGGCAAGAGAAAGGAACAAAAGGCATTAGAATTGGGAAAGAAGTCAAATTGTCACTCTTTGCAGATGACATGATTATTTATATAAAAAACTCTAGAGACTCTATCAGAAATCTATTACAAACAATAGACAAATATAGTAAAGTTGTAGGATACAAAATTAATTGCATTTTTATATGCTAACAATGAAACTTCAGAAAGAGAGATGAGAAGATCCATTCCCTTTGTCACTGCAAACAAAAAAATGAAATACCTAGGAATAAATCTAACAAAGCACATGAAGGACTTATACACTGAAAACTGTAAGACACTGTTAAAAGAAATTAAGGAAGACGCAAAGAAATAAAAAGATATTCCATGTTCATGGATTGGAAAAATCAACATAGTTAAAATGGCCATATTACCCAAAGCAATATACAGATTCAATGCCATTCCCATCAAAATCCCACAGACATTCTTAAAAAAAATAGATTTTTTAAATCATCAAATTTGTAAGGAACCACAAAAGACCCCGAATTGCCAAGCCTATCCTAAGAAAAAAGGATGAATGTGTGGGCATCTCACTGCCCAACTTTCATATGTACTACAAAGCCTCAATAATCAAAACAGCTTGGTATTGGCAGAAAACCAGATACACAGACCAATGGAACAGAACTGAAAACCAAGAAATAAACCCACAAATAAATGGACAGATTATTTTAGACAAAGGAGCGAAATATATACAGTGGGGGAAAGAAAGCCTCTTCAGTAAATGGTGCTGAGAAAATTGGAAAACCACATACAAAAGACTAAATGTGAACTATGATCTGTCACCATATACCAAAATTATACTCAAAATGGATTAAAGACCTCCAAATAAGACTCAAAACAATAAATTTCATAGAAAAAAAATATTGGTACCAAACTTACATATCTGGGGTTCAGGGAACACTTTATGAACCTGACCTCAATGGCAAGGGAAGTAAAAGCAAAAATAAATAAATGGGACTTTATCAAGCTAAAAAGCTTCTGCACTGCAAAGAAAACCATCAACAAAACAAAGAGGCAACCAACCAACTGGGAGAAAATATTTACAAACAATGCCTCTGTTAAGGGGTTATATCAAAAATATACAAAGAACTTGTACAACTCAACAACAAAAAAACAAGCAATCCAATTAAAAAATGGGCAGAAGACCTAAACAGACACTTCTCTCATGAAGATATATAGATATATGAAAAAATGGTCAACATCACTAGCAATTAGAAAGATGCAAATAAAAACCACAATGAGATACCACCTCACACCTGTTAGAATGGCTATAATAAAAAGATAAGGAATAACAAGTGCTGGAGAGGCTGTGAAGGAAACCCTCTACAGAGCTGGTGGAAAGTAAACTGGTACAACCACTTTGGAAGACAGTATGGAGATTCCTCAAAATATTAGGAATGGAATTGCCATATGACCCAGCAACCCCTCTCCTGGGTATCTACCCAAAACACCTGAAAACCTTAATCCACAAAAAAATATGTACCCCAATGTTCATCGCTGCACTGCTCATGGTGGCCAAGTCGTGGAAACAACCAAAACATCCTTTGATCGATGACTGGATTAAAAAAGTTGTGGTACATTTACACAATGGAATATACTACTCAGGGATAAGAAAAGATGAAATACAGTCATTTGTGACAATATGGATGGACCCTGAAACCATCTTATTAAGCGAAATAAGTCAGACTGAAAGAATCAAGAAACATATGACCTCACGTTTAGGTGGAATATAAAACTGAAAGTAACAAAAAAAACAAAAAACTTATGGACACACTCAATAGTTTGGTGGTTACCAGAGGGTATGGGAGAGCGGGGGTGGGGGAGAAGGTAGTTGAAATTGGGAGTGGACACCAGGTATGTGGTGATGGAAGGAGAGCTGATTCTGGGTGGTGGGAGCATAATGCAATGCATAAATGATGTGGTGTAGAATTGTGCACCTGGAAACTATATTGCCAACCAAAGTCACCCCAATAAATTTAACAATAAAAAAAGAAAAAAAGAATTGCACAAGTGGGAATGTAATAGACATTACTGTTTAACATGAAGGAACATGAAATATTCTTTAACACGTTTAGCGCCCAGGCTAATTTGTCTTGCTTACCACTTGGCCCATTATATCAGATTTCACCAAAATGATGGCGATCGGAGAACTGTTTAGGTTGCAATAAGGCTGAATGTTTATATATAGAATATATTTACTGTGTGAATATTTATTATTTACCGTAATTTGTACAATGTATTATTTTTAAAATGCTTTATATTCAGTTAGTTGTCTGTGATTCTTGTTTCAGTGAAGAAAAAGATTTTTCTTTACCCGTGAATGTGAAAATGTCAGTAGAAGAGGAGCATGAAAGTGATTCAAGTGAAATTATTTTTCCTAAAAAACAGTGTAGAGTCGTTATTTTTTCATCATCAGATGAAGAGGATGAGAATATTGAAGAATGGCATGATCCGAGTTATACCTTTCACCTGTCCATCTGGACTTATAAATATAAAGTCATGCGTAACAGTAGAGAATTGTTATGAACTGTTTGTGCCTAATACATTGAGGGTATAGCCTTGAAATTATTTAAAATTTATTAATAGAATGTAATTTTTTTAATTTTATATTGTCAGTTAACATACAATACTGCGGCCTGCACGAAAAGTATACTGTCAGTCACCGGTGAATGACGCGGTCCAAAGAGAAAGTTCAGTGTCAGTCACCGGTGACTGACATGGCACTTAACGTGTTAAAAACAAATGTTAGAGATCCCTCCCTAGTTTCCATGAGAGGGGACCCAAAAATACTGTAACTCATTTATAAAAAATTGTGTATTTATTCTTACATGTTTAAACTTCAGTCACTTTCAAAGGATTCTCTATTTGGTGTGATACACCTGAGATGGTTTTCCCACTGCTCAAAACAATTTTTAAATTCATCGATTTTGATGCATTTTAGTGCTTCTGCTATTTTTTGTTTCACCTCTTCCACAATGGCAAAATATTTCCCTTTGAGGACTATTTTCATCAGGTGAAAAAAAAAAAAATCACTCAGTGTGAGATAGAGCGAATAGGGAATATGAGGCATGGGGGTCATACTATTTTTGGTCAAAAACTGAATACTCAGTGTGGTGTGGGCAGGTACGTTATCGTGCTGCACAATGTTCTTGTAAATCACCCATCATGAAATGGGAAAACATGCTGATAAGTCTCAAACAAAAATTCACTGAAACTGAACACAGCTTCTCACAACGCTAGCTGGTACACTGATGAAGATGGGTTCCTAGCATACTCACCTAGTGGGAAAAGGCTGTACTACAAGGGGCCCATCCTCCAGAAGATAATTCTGGGTTGTTCTGCCTGCCCCACGCACATCCCCCCACTACTCCCCATATACTTTCTGGAGAATTCCAGAAAGACAGCTAATGATCACTACAAAATCTAGTAATTCAAATCTTCATAGCAATTTTTCCTCTATACTCAATCTCTCCTCCCAGTACCCCAAAGCACGCTTTTTTAAATGCTCTGAAGTGTGAATGGAGAGACAGACCCCATTATCTAGCATCTACAGTGGCACTTTATGAATTATACAAGCAATATTACTGAATTATGACCCTCCTAAAATAACAAAATTCAGGGAAAGGCCTACCGTATGAGGGAGTTCTCCTTTCCTTCTTCTCTCTCAGTATCTTCTTAGGTTTTGCTTCTGAAGATAAGGCTTGAAGAATATGTCACAATTTTAACCATACTCAGTCTACACTTAGTATTTATCTACAGGTTTTTTACATTTGTGTCAGCCATCCTCATGACTCCAAAGCTCAGAGAAAGCCATTCAACTTAGTATCTCAGCTCCACCTATGCATTTCAGTCACTGCCTTACCACAGAAGGCACTCAAAAGCACCTCTTTTTATGGCAAAAAGCTTCAATTTACATACCGGGGTCATGTGCATACCAGGACTGCACTTGCTGAAAGAATTGTCCTGCCATTTATCCACCCTGTTAAATCACCAGAACATACTGTATAGTACATTTTCATTTAGTTAAGATATAGGAGTAAATACAAAAGCAGATTCCTTTTTTTTCAAGGTGGTATTTCCTTGTGGTTCAAATTTGCAAGACAGAGATTCCTCATCTGGGGCCTATCGTTCTCTGGGGTATCCATTATCCCCTGAAACTGCATATGCAGTATAGAAATGTGCATATGTACATTTTTCTTGTGAGGTCCCCAGTGTTCAGTTGTTAAAGAGTCTATAAATTAAAAGAAGCATAAGAAGTACATATAAGGGGATACCAGATAGCTCAGCGGGTTAAGCGCTCGCTTTGCAGCCCCGGGGTCTGAGGAACGAGTCCCGGTCCCAGCCCTGGACCATGCAGACTCATAAGCTGAACTGGGGTATAAGGCCCATGTGAAAGGCCCCCAGTTCAGACCCTGGTTCTAAGGGGCGTGCCTCCTATGCAAAAGGCCCTCAGCCCTATTTCCGCCCTGCGTAGCCCTGCGTCAACCTGTGTAAAATGAAACTATGTCAAAAACTGATGACCTACAACTATAGAAACTGCTCTGCTCATCCCTTCTCTGTCTCTCTGTCAAAAATAAATAAATCTTAAAAAAACATGTATATATAAGCCTCTTGCACCTTTGTAAAAAATTACACAGGGAACTGACCCCCAGTGAAGCCCATGAGAGGGTCCTGCACTTCCCCAACCCCTCATTAACTCACCTTGGGATGTACCTGTTTGCCCCTCTTCCATCTGGTTTGTGGCATCCCCTTTGATCCGAGCTGCCAGCTCATCAGCAAACGATGTTGGTCTACTTCTTTTCTACAGGCAGATGAGACCAAACAAATCACCTTTCTTACAACATACAAACTAGTAGTTTACTTTTGGACACCTAACATAATTATGTCAATGTTAAAGAGACTGAACTGATGAGAAAATAGGGTTTTACTAAATGAATTTACATATATGTACTTTATACAGATCACCTGAGAAATAGGACTTGGTGTTCCTTCAAACAGAGGTCCTCCATATTTCCTTAATTTTTAATAATTCACTTTAATACCCGAAGAGCTAGATAAGAAAACTACCATGAGGTGCTTGTGGTGGGGAAAGGGGGAGGATTATTAGGGTCCTAAAACTGAAACTATATATATTTTGAATGCTCTGACTTGTAAAACTATAATATTTGAAAGAAAAAGTGATGCATGAAAGGCAACTTGGGATGCTCAAACATTATTTTCAAAAGTATAAAGGGAAATACAAATATAATGTAAAATAAGACAGCTACAAATATAAAATAACAATAAAAGGAATGAGTCTTCGGTACCACTTCTAAACCTTGCCAAGAGATAGCAAGTTTTAGTCGTTCTTACAGGTCTAGAATTTTCTTCAATATCCTCAATATCTTCCTCCTCCTTCTCAGAGTCAGCGAAAATGTCACAACCATCGTCTTCCTCTTCTTCATCACTCATTTGTGCAGTGTGCTAAGAGTAAAAATCACCAAATTAGAGCTATTAGATAAGGTCAATGAGCTGAAAAAAAGATATTGCCACTTAGCTATTAGGCAAAATGATAACAGCTTGTTAAATAATGACAATGTAGGAAAAGTTATGAACAAGTAATATACCAGATTTATTTTCAGTACAATAACAAAATAGTGAAATATTTAAAATGTCCATCATGAGATAAATGAATTAACTAAATAAGTTTCATCTTAACTTAATAAGAATACTAACAATTAAAAGGAATCAGCTGCAATAACTGGAGAGCTATCCAAGGTATCAAGTCAAAAAACTCTGTATGATGAACTCAGCATAATATCCCACACCCCTCTCACTCTCTATACCATTTCTATGGATATAGATATACTTGTAAAAGCAAAGAAAAACACTTAGAAATAGACTCCCAGATCATAATACCAGTTACTTCTACGGAGTATGAGAAAATGAGTGTTGGCAGGCTCAAACTAAGCTTTATCTGTTAAGTTTTAATTTTTATAAAAGCAGTCACTGGCAAATATAATTTTTTAAGAAAATTTTTAATGTTTTAAGTCAAGTTTGTTCAACCTGCAGCCCACAGGCCATATACAGCCCAACACAAATTCATAAACTTTGAATACAGTCCAACACAAATTCATAAACTTTCCTAAAACATTTTAAGACTATTTTTGTGATTTCCTTTTAGCTCATTAATGTTAGTGTATTTTATGTGTGGCCCAAGACAATTCTTCTTCCAATATGGCCCAGGGAAGCCAACAGGTTGGATACCCTGGTTTAAATCAATAACCTGTGCCATGGACTATGCTAAGGTCCTTAGCTGTGGGGCACACAAAACCAGTCCATCTTTAATGGTTAAACCAATGCTTTTAATCACTACGTTATACTCTTGAAAAACTGTCTAAATTTATAAATTTTAATAGTAAATTCCATGGAAAGAAACATGAATTGACTACTTAAATTATAGAGAACAGCCGCATATGCATATACAACTGAGAAAATACCAACCAAAAAGTACTAAATCCTTCATTTAACATTAAGTTAAAAATTTTTATGAAAAAATATTGCCCAATTAGGAAACTGAAATGCAAATTGGGATGATCTCAATATATATGCACATATATCATGGTAGCAAAAATATAACCTTGCGAATGAGATTGTAGGAAAATCATTATACAGAATCTGTAATTTAGAATGTCCATCAGACAGTAATGTCAAGGGCCTTTAATATAATATAACTCTACACTACCTTATTCCTAAGGAAATGGTTCACAGAAGCAAAGGACTTTTATGTATGACAATACTGAATGCATCATCATTCTCTCAGAAATAAAATCATGAAAACAAACTATTTCTCATATGCCCTTAGAGACTATTACAACGTCACATATCACGTGCTTAAAAATTGGGATGCTATAAAAAATTTAAAAAATTTAAAAAAATTAAAAAAAAATAAAAATTGGGATGCCAGGATAGCTCCGCAGCTTGTGCACTTGTCTTCCAACCACAAATTCCTGAGATGGAATCCTAGCCCAGGCCCATTCAAACCCATGTGCTGAACTGCGGCGCAACTGGTAACTATAGGAATGGCAGTGAAAGTTCTCACCTCCTGTGTGTGAGAGGCCCCCAGTTCAGTTCCCACCCCATGTAACCCCACATCCATATATGTGTGCAATGAAACTATATCGCACCTAATGATCTACAACTATGGAGACTGCTCTGGGCCCTCCCTCCTTCTCTCTCTCTCTCTTTCTCACCTTCTCTCAAAAAAATAAAATAAATTTTTATAAAAATAAAAAATAAAAATAAAGATTACAAAGCAAATTACAAAGAATATTTAAAATGACAAGGAAACACTTGTAATATAAAATA
Organism: Craseonycteris thonglongyai; assembly: GCA_004027555.1. NCBI lineage: Eukaryota > Metazoa > Chordata > Mammalia > Chiroptera > Craseonycteridae > Craseonycteris > Craseonycteris thonglongyai. Next base: position 17,556 of record PVKE010032031.1, read on the forward strand.
GCAGAAACTAAACTATATATATTACAATAATAATATATCTTTAGAAATATAGCTCAAAATTAAGACAATACTAAAACAGTAAGTAAAGTTAAAAGATTTTTCATCTTTTGAGTGTACTTTAATGTTATTGCTATATTGTCTCAATTTTTCTTTAGAAGATTTTGTTTTTGAGAGGTGAAAGAGAGACAGAGAGAGAGAGAAATGGGGACGGTTCAGAGCAGTCTCCATATTTGTACATTATTAGTTGTGACATGGTTTCATTCTACACAGGTGAATGTGGGCCACATAGGGTGGAACCAAATCAGGGGCCTCCCGCATGGAAGGCGAGAACCTTTCCTGCCATTTTGGAGGTTACCAGTTACACACCACGGTTCTCAAATTTTAAAACAAGTGAAAGGAATTCATGTTAAACACTTCATTTGAGTAACTGGGAGTTCTTTTAGAGGCTTTTTCCCCATTTTGTTTTATACCTCTTAGTTTTCTAAGAAAAATGAAGACAAAATATAAAGCAAAATTGAAAAAATATATATACAAGGAGTAGTTAGCCTAAAAACATGAAATGCTCAAAAGAAAATTAGTTGTAAACATGAATAAATCCTTATTTTCTCGTTAAGTCGATCAAAGTAATTTTAGTAAGTATTTAGTATATATGCTATGCTTCAATTAGAATTTAAAAGTAAAGTCACTTTAAAACATGGGCCTTACCTGGTGGTGTTGATCATTGTCACTATGATTGGCAAAATCTTCATCTGATTCCTTTAGGAGGAAAAAAAAGCTTTGCTATTAATACTGACTTTAGTTAGCACAAAAATGACTTCAGGGGGAAGCCGGGATGGCTCAGTGGGTTAAGCGCTCACTTTGCAGCCCCGGGGACCGAGGATCGAATCCCAACCCCGGCCCATCTGGACCCATATGCTGATCTGGGGAGTGCCCCCAGTTCAGTTCTCACTGGGGTGAAGACCCCGGCCCAGTTCCTGCCCTGTGCAGCCCCACTCCCACCTGTGGAATGAAACTATGTGGAAACACAAATGTGCAACTATGAAGACTGTTCTGGGCCCTCCCACTTCTTTCTGTCTGTCTCTGTATCTCTCCCTCTGTCAAAAACAATAAAAAAAAATTTTTTTTTTTAAATGACTGCAGGTCTAAGTCTTTGGAG
>PVKE010032032.1:0-18713 GCA_004027555.1 Craseonycteris thonglongyai
AGAGAGAGAGAGAGAGAGAGAGAGAGAGAGAGAGAGAGAGAGAGAGAGAGAGAAAGGGGAGGGCTGAGCGCAGTCTCCACAGTTGAAAGCATTAGTTTTCCATATAGTTTCACTCCACGGGTGGGCGCAGCGCTGCACAGGGCAGGGACTGGGCCAGGAGCCTCCCGCTTAGGCCCTGGCAAGAACTGAGCTGAGGGCACACCCCAGTTCAGCATATGGGTCTGCCTGGGCCGGGGCCGGGATTCGATCCTTGGTCTCCGGGGCTGCAAAGCAAGCGCTTAACCCACTGAGCCATCCCAGCTTCCCCTAGAACTTTTTCTTTTTTTTTTTCCCTAGAACTTTTGTTGTTGTTGTTGTTGTTTTCTTGATTTCTTGTCCTGAGGAATGCAAAAACCCCATTGCTGGTAACAGGTCTGAGCCTAACTGCTTTATTGTTACTTGTGCTATTTTTACTATGAGGGCTGTCAGGAAAGTATCCAGTCATGGAACTGTTTTCATTATGTTGACAATGGTTGGATTTTTTTCTGGACAGCCTCCTATTACTTGTAGCATCACAATTATTTTACTTTAAGATCAAAAGATTAAACATGATAATCTTAATGTGAAAATGTTTGTAAATTATAAAGAGTTATTGTTGAACTACTATTTGTTAGTATTGCTTATTTTATTTAAACTCAGTTTAAAAAAAACTCACTCCAAAACATGTCTCTAGGTACCATAGATTGGTTTGCGGGTGTCCATAATATAAATGGGGTGGACTACTTAGCAATTAAGATAGTAAGAGAATTTCCAAAATATTTCACCAGCCCACATACTGTGCTGGAACCCCTCACTAGTTCTGTGGCCTCAAAACTACTCCCCCGCCCCCAAGATGGCATCCCACTACCCAAAGTTTACAAATTTCAGCCTTTCTAAGATGATAGGTAGTTGAGTAAAGAATGAAACTGAACCTACAACTACTGAGTGAATACGTGTTTACTCACCCTCAGTAATTCAGTAATTTGACAGGAAGCAGAAGTAGGTTGAAGGACCAAGTCCTGAAATTTCATTCATTTGACAAAACAGCTGTGACCTTGGGAGAACAGCAAATGGGAATCCATGTGTAACAAGCTGCTTTTTGGTTTGTTTTTATTTTCTTTTTAGTAATGACAGAGCCCTGGAGAGATTCTCTGAGGGGAGAATCTGACTAAATGGCTAGCAGGATGATTAATTAACAAGATGTTTGTTTCCATTGTCTCCAGATAAGCACAACTATTCTGTCCTCTAAGCTGCTAACTCCTAAATCAATATGGTATCTTATAAATCATGAATAAATATAAATACACAGAGATGGAATCTGAACATTTCTTTCAGAGAGCACAATTAAGAGATTGATTTTATTATTTACACTGGATGATAAGCATAATTACTTCCTCTCTTCAACTAGAACCACAAAGAATATTTTAAATTGGAATGCTTGGACTTAAGAGCCCAGAAGACCAACTAGCAACAAATTCAGTTGCGCCTACAGATAGATTTCTAGGCTGTGCTTCAAGTTTACTCTCCCTGCAGAAGTCAGTGGGCATGGGCAGCACTTAGATTTTGAGGTCCTTAACCCTTTGCTTTTTCGTCTGGCCTTTAGATTTATCTAGTCAAGGTGTGTGGCTATCAGTTATAATTAGAGATGTCATGTGAAATGCAGGACGTTTGGTCAAATATAAATTTCAGATGCATAATAAATAATGTTACTTTGGGATATAGTAAAAAAAAGTATTCATTTTTTAACCTGAAATTCAAATTCAACTGGGCCCTCTGCATTTTTATTGGCTAAATTTGGCAACCCTGGTTACAATCAAGTTAGAAGAAGGCCTTAGCCACCTCCCTACATAAATTTGCCATTAAAAATAAAATGAAAGTTGAGTTCCCCCAGATAATGACATTCTAGTCAGTGGCCCCACTGACCACCCCCTCCAACATGTCCTATTCCTAGGTCTAGTTAGAAGTAGTTCCTTTGTTAAGAAGGTACCAATTACCTCCTTCACCTGATTAAACTTTTCTTCTGAATTTCTCTGAACTCTTAATTAGGTAAGAGGAGAGAATTAGAAGTTGATTGAGCATTTCAGCCAGTGCCAAAATGTGCAAATTACAAACACTTTTAAAAGAGAGGCTTATAAAAAAAGAAACTGCTAAGTTTCTTTATTCTTCTTTCCTTATGATTAATTTATTCTGGCTGATAGTAGAAGATGCTTCCTTCTTTTGAAGGATATTTCTGAATTAAGTTGGTACAAACGAAGGAACAAGTTTGAGATTCATACAAATTAGTTTCAAATTCAGCCTCCAGGACATACGGGTTGTATGACCTATTTCTCAGTATTTCGGTCTGTAAATGGACAAATAATACAGTAGCAGCCTTACAGGATTATTGTGAGGATTAGATGGTATGACTGAGAAAAGTACTAAAGAAGATGGGTTTTGGTACTCTTCCTCTTTCACCTTTGGACTTTTATTAACAACAACAACAAAAAGATTCAGTTTATTGTTTTAGAGAAGGTGAGAGAGAGAGAGACAGAGAAAAAAAGAAGGGAGGAAAGCCCAGAGCAGTTTCCATAGTTGTACATCATTAGATTTTTGACATAGTTTCATTCCACACAGGTGGATGAGGGGCCATGTGGGGCAGAGCCTAACTGGGGACCTCCCTCAAGGGAGGCGTGAACTTTTGCCACCGTCCTGGTGGTTACCAGTTGCACTGCAGTTCAGCATGTGGGTTTGTGTGGGTGGGGCCCCTAGGGCTGGGACTCAATCCCTGAACGTTGTGGTGGTAAGCACCCAAGCTGTCAAGCGATCTCCTCATTCTACCTTCTGAATTTTTGAGATACTTCAAAAGGTTTACTCATTCATTCATTTCTTTCTTTCTTTCTTTCTTTCTTTTTTTTTTTCTTTTTTAATATAAACAGTGTCAAGACACTGCTTCTCCCCTGGTTCCACAAAGCTTCCTCCTCATGAAACTCTTTGTGACCCAGGATTACCTGCTCAAACATCTTTTCTCTGCTCTCTAGTTATAAGCACCTGGGTATGCCCTATAAGCCTCATCTTTGCAGGCAGGAATAATTATAATTCCAAATTCATACTATGAAAATAGTCTGTGTCACATATGCCTAACACTTTTTTGAAGAGAATACTTAAAATTATTAACAGTTGTTCTCTGAGTTCAGAAGTAATGGTTAATGTTACTAAATGTGATAAAGTTGTGAAGTTTTTCCAAATTTAATCTATAAGTGTACATGAAATGTATGATAAAATTATTTTTAACTGAGTATCAGAGAGATTAATAAATTACTAAAACCTTATAGCCAATACGAGGCAGAAATGGACCTTGAATCTTGCCCTTCTGACTCAAAACAATGGGTTTAATCTCCTCAAGTACGATGTCTTTCCAGTTTGTTTCAGACGCTCTGGTGATCTTACAGTAGATAATGGTGAATATTAAAAAGTCAATACACCCTTTCTCCCCTAATAGAACATAATGTGTTTGAGAACAGGATCCTTGCCCTGTACTTGGGTAAGATAGTGTCAGATACTGAATAAGTGTTTAGTAATTATGTGTTGACTGAATGCTTTCCTACTAATGATAACTTTGCATTGTACTATCCTAACTTAGAAATAAACCTATTTAGTCAAGAAAATGGAAAACTATCAATTTCCTTTGCTTGTCTATGGGCATGTTTTCATACAGAAGACTTTGTTCTTTGTTATCAACACTGCCACAGTTCTAACATCCCCTTCCACCAGAGCTAAATGCCACTTACACATACATAATAGCCTCATGTGGACACTCAGAGAAAAGTGCTGTCTTAGAGATAATTTATTCTACACCCTGCCTAAAGCATGAATGCCTTTAGATGATCATCCAACTTCTGCCCAAAGAAGATTAGTGCCAAACATTTGCTATTTGGCAAGGTTATTTGGAATACAGCAAGTGATTAGAATGTGCTCATTACATTAGGGTGAAATCTGCCTCACTAACTTCTACTCATTCTTTATAGGGAAGCACTCCGGGTTCATAAATTCTCATTCCTTCTAATTTGAGGATGCTGTTCAAATGTTTTTAGATGTATCAGGACCTCTGAAGTGTTTCTCTTCCCTGTGAAAAATTAAGCCTCCTTTTCAACTCTCATCTTCATCTAAGAGTGAGTTCCTATGACAACAATTTTATTACCAGCCAAGTTGATAAATACTTATTGGCAATGGTCTATGTAAAAAGGCATTCTTTTAGTTGTTTTGAATAATAGTAAGGGGAAGTTTCAGAGTCAAGACTGACAGGGATGTCCCAACCTTGTGGCTTCCCTGGGCCACATTGGAAGAAGAATTGTCGCAAGCCACACATAAAATATACTAACTAAAAATAGCTGATAAACTACAAAAAAAAAAAAAAATCCCATAATGGTTTTAGGAAAGTTTACAAATTTGCATGCAGCCTGCAGACCGCAGGTTGGACAAGCTTGCTGTAAGGTAAGGCTGACTGAAGTAGAGCTCCCTGGGCAAAGCGAAATGGTAGCCCCTGTGCAACCAGATTGGTAATGGAGTTCACTCTAGTGTGAACTATACTATTATCAGAGGGCCAAAATCTCGCACAGCAAGGTTTACAGATTTTCTTTTAATTAGATTAAACAGTTGTAGATCTCAAAGCATCTTGGGATTCATTAGCAAAAGCTTATGGCCCCAGGTCGGTCATATGTTCAAGCAAAGGTGGAAAGCTGAAGGGCAACATGAACAATGTAGAAACAGAGTCTGTATCAGCAAAGAGACATAAAGTAGAAAGGAGAGAATACGCATCTCTAAGAAAATACAGTTAGTATACACTGATGGAACCAAAAATAAAAATAACAAAATAAAAACTGTTTTCTTTAAATGATCTAGTTCCTAGCTTTGTGGGTATGAGCTGAATCTTATAACTGGAAACTCCTCTCTTTTTAAAAGAGGAGAAAGATGAACACTGGTAAGCTCTCTGATTTTCCCTCTTATCATGTTACCATTCACTTGTTCAGCCACCTACATGTTTGCAAAGCGTACTCTTTGGAGTAGAGACCAAAGGCTTCTAAATGGACCCTGAAAAATGGCTCTATAACCATGACAAATGACAAGAACTCTTTGTTTCTGCGGACCCCAAAAAGAGATTCATTTTATGTGATCCCTGAGGAAGAATTTACATACTGAGATCAACTTCCCATCATCAAAGGAGGGTTAATTTCATACATAATGAGTCTAGCAGCCATCAGCTGTCAGGGGCTTGTCATGTATTCTGTGGACTGGGAAGAGCCTCTGACTGAACACTTGGCTTCCAGCACCATGCCCTAGTCCTTTAAGGCTGATGAATCAACTATTACAAAAGTGTTCCTGGTTTAGTCCTGGGACCAATGGACTGAGACCTACCCATCCATTCAGAACTGCCCCCTAGCAACCGGCCAGAACTCATAATAACTTCCCATCAGAACTGTGGGATTCACAACAATCAGACTCACAAGCATGCAGATACTTCATTTACATAAAATGGACCTAAGTAGGAAGCTGGGCAGCAATGTTCTGTATAAAAAATGGCCTCCACTTTGTCTGGGAGGAGCACATTAGGTTTTTGAGAGATTGCATTTCCAGGTTTGCAAACTATTTACCTCGATAAAGTCTCTCCTTTTTCCTCCCAAGGCCATTTGGATTTGTTTACATTTCTCTAACAGGGAAACAGCTCACCATCCTCCTGCCACTGGGGCCCTTTGGAAAGTTTCGCTTCCAAGGGCCCTAGGGGTGAGTGGTTCAGGGAGCAGACAAGAGCTCAAGAGACTTGTGGAACCCGAGCCCTTGCTTTTGAAGTAACTTTTTCCTGTGGGCTGATGTTTCAGTTTGATTTTACTTTTAAGAGAGGAAATATGGAGCCAGGCTCTACTCACACTTTAACTCATTTACCAGAAGAAAGTCAAATCAGAAAGCAATACAGTTGTCCCCAAAGGGCCTGGGATAGGCTTGGGGCTGAGGGATGTAGGGGAAGAAGGGAAGGGAGGGGAGAAGAAACAAGGAGACTGGCTCTCCAGCCTACAAGAAGGACCTATAAACGTTTAATCCCTTAAGCACTGCGAAGTGATTCAACTCACCTACTCAAACCTGCCTTAAAACGAAGGCAGATATGTGGAAAAAGAGAAAATTTGGAAACTCACAAAACCGCCCATTGGACATCATGAAACATTCATTTGGGATTCAAGAGGGCTGATCCCACTTAGCATGCTAAACATATATGGGTTCTGGCTACAGAATTGGAGGAGAAGGGTCTGAGAAGTTATAAAGCAGAACCCTGTCTTGTGTTTTTCCGGAGGGAGTGGACTAAGACCAGTTCGAAATAGTGGATGATTTTTGGAAGGACAGGTCTGCAAATGGAATATAAAAGGGTGGGTAGATGAGGATTTTCCTGGATTGTATTCTGCTAACATGTCCTCAAGGCACATATAACAGACAGATGTGTGGGGAGGCTTTAGAGGTATTCTTTACAAATGTTGCCTTGATTTCAAGGGCGGGGGGTGGGGGGTTACTCCCATTTTAACGTCATTATACTGGGTTAGATTAAGAAGGTTACCGTAAGGGATGCATATGCCTTTTCTGGGACCATTTATATAGCACCAAGAGAGGTAAATTCACTGCATTTGCTTCAGTTGTGTCAGTTTCATTATTTTCCTCTAACATTTCAACATGTATTTCCAAAAAATTTGAAAATGCAACTCAATATAATCTTACACAACTTCGTTTACTTCTAAAACTTATTTTTATTTTACAAGTGCTGGCATAGTTCATGTAATTGTTTCAGTAGATAATTAGACGTAAAGAAAATAAGCACGTGGAAACTCAAAACATCAGCGACAAAAGAATATGATGAAGGAAAACCCCAAAATTGTCTGGCCAATAGAAATATGCAATACAATTAGGATTATTCAATGATCTTTGGCACGAATGACAACATGAAGACTTCGTATTGCTATAGCATCATTATCATCACTATTAAAATTGTTTTAATGGGTCTAATCCTGTAACGAGCCAAAGAAAATAAACTATCTGGGAATAATTTTCTCCCCACCGCCCCGTGATGTGAATTAACTGTTCTTGAAGAATCTGGTTCCATTTTGAGCACTGGGAAGAGGTTACCTCTGGGGAGTCCATCCTAATGTGAGTGCAGAGGCATAGACAGCAGCCTGAAAACAGGAAATTGTGAGGCAAATGCTTAACCAAAGGAGTCCCAGGCTCTGACACCTCACAGAAGCTCCTTCTGACTCCCAGGACATTTCCAAGGTGTCCCCTGATGGGCTATATTACTCTGGTATTTGTCACAGAGCTTGTGGAAAGTGCAGTTTTTCCAGGAGTGGCACAGTAAAATGAGCAGGAACTTGATATCCAATGTGAGCTTTTGATGCATTATCTGAGCATACAGTAGGGAAGAGGGAAGCAAGTCTCTTTCCTTTCTCAGCCAGCCTTTCACTTCTAGGAAGGTCTCAGGACCTTCTCTGCCCAATGTAAGCTCACTAAGTTGATGTGGTCACATCAAAACCCTATCACTGGCAAAAACACCTTCAAGTTATGACTGAGACAGTCCAAAAGTCAAGATCAAAAGATTTATTGTGAAACCACTCTATCACTCATTAGCTGTGTCACCTTGGGCAGTTGATGTGCCAGTCTCACTGCCTCCATGTTCTGTTCTGAAAATGGGGTGATGATGAATTTAAATAGCACTAAACAGAGCATATCACCTAATGTAATATCTCAATAGATGGTATCTATAATATTATTTAATGTCGTATTAAAGAATGATGTGGGAAATCTGAGATGGCCCAGAGGGTTAAGCGCTCACTTTGAAGCCCTGGGGATCAAGGATCGAATCCCAGCCCTGGCCCGTGTGGACCCATAAGCTGAACTGGGGTGTGCTTCCCATGCAGGAGGCCCCCAATTCGGTTCTTGCCCTACGATTCAGTCCCTGACTCGAGGGGGCGTGCCTCCCATATGGGAGGCCCCCAGCCCAGTTCCCGCCCTGTGTGGCCCCTGCTCACCTGTGTGGAATAAAACTGTGTCAAAAACTGATGACATCCAACTATGGAGACTGCTCTGAGCCCTACCCCTTCTCTCTGTCTCTGTCTCTCTCTACCTGTCAAAATCAATAAAATAAATCTTAAAAAAAAAAAAAAAGAAGAACGTGTAAATCCATTACCCCTGGTAAATTATCTCATTGGACAAAATCTTTTCAGTGCCTGAGGTATATACTATCAATTGGACATGCTGAAAAGGCTCATTGCTTTGTCAAAGATCTTTTGTTTACATTAACTAACTAAAACCAACTTGGTCTAGCTTCAGCAAAAGAACAAAGAGATAGAATGGAGGGGTAGAATTTACAGATAGCAGTATGTCATGTAATCAAAGTAGTTGGATCTCTAAACAGCTCTGTCCAATAAGAGCATAATTTTAAATTTTCTAGTAAATACATGAAAATAGGTGAAATTAAATTAAAAATTTTAACCCAACATATCCAAAACATTATCATTTCAACAATGAATAAATGTAAAATATTAATGAGCTATTTTACGTTCTTTTTGTACTATGTTTTAAAACCTGACATATATTTTCTGGTACAGTACAACTCAGTTTAGACTAGGCACATTTCAAGGGCTCAGTAGCTGCAGGTCATGAGTGGCTACCTTATTGGAGAGCAGCTCCAGCACCTCCCGAAACTAAGATTAGGTATGGGATGGTAAATGGGTAGTAATCTCTCACTTGACACTCTGCTGCCCTCTTTTCTCTTTGGGATGAACTTTTTCTGATTTCTCTGTGCATGCTTAAAATGGCTGATCCATAGACCAAGAGTATTAGCTGTGCTTACATTCTAGCCACACTCAGATGCTAACTGTAATCCAAATCTTTAATACATAAGGCAGAGGACTCTGATTGACATACTTGTCATATGCCCATCCCAATTGCTCTCAACTACAGGGAAGAAAGGGAAGAAAGAACTACTAACATTACAATTGTCTGGGTTTGGAAAATATAGCTTAAACCTGCAGTAAAGCACTGATGGACTATTCTCTAGGGTTCCTCCCATGACTACCGGTAACATTTTCTGCAGAGAATGGCACCTCTTCTTCAATAATAATGGTTGAACTAAGTTGGTTCTTGATTTTCTTTTTATTATTATTTTTTAAAAGATTTATTTTATTGTTTTGAGAGCAGGAAAGAGAAAGAGACAGAGAGAAGGAGGCCAGGGGGTTAGAGCAGTCTACATAGTTGCACATCATTAGTTTTTTTGACATAGTTTCATTCTACATGGGTGGATGTGAGACTGTGCGGGGTGAAACCAAACTGGGGTCCTCCATCATGGGAGTAGAGAATCTTCGCTGCCATCCTGGAGGTTACCTGCTGCACCATAGTTCAGCATGTGGGTTTGCACAGGCTGGGGCCAGGACTTGATCGCTAGACCTTGCGGTTACAAGGCAAGTGCTCAACCTGTTGTGCTACTCCAGCATCCCAATTTCTTTTTTTTCTCCCTCCCATCTTTTGTTTTATTATTTTTTATTTATTTTTACATTTGATTCCCCCTCTTTATGCCCCCCTCCCCCAAGCCTCCCTCAACTCCCCACCCCCACCCCCAAGCAACCACCAAACCACTGACTGTGTCCATGAGTTTTTGTTTTTATCTGAGGACAGAGTCTATAAAATTAATAGCTTATAGCAAGATCAGCACATTTATTGTTTATGGCCAGGCGGTAAATATTTTAGGTTTTATGAGTCAAGAAACCAAATTGAGGATATTTTATAGTTACTTACATAAGCCTTTAAAAATTCTAAAACTTTTTAGCTCACAGGTCCTGCAATAATAGGTGACAGGCCAGATTTTCTGTATAGGGTATAGTGTGTGGACCCTGTCCTACATATTTCCGTTCCTGTCATATAGTATATTAAATGATGATCCCCAGGTTAAAGTCTGGTTCTTTCATTTCCCCATGAAAACCTATAACAGCCCCTGGGCAACATGATTAAATTAAATTACGAAGAAAGAGACTGTGCTCTAAAGAAGCCAACTGAGCTCCATCATTAAATGAACCAGGCTCCCTCCTGCTGCTTTCAGGTTCCTTGCAGTCTGGGCCTCTGAAGGGACATTTGTCTGATGCACACACCACCAGGTACAGCTATTGAGGAAACTCATCTCCTAGAGGGCACACCTGGTCACAGAGATCCTGCCTCAGCCCCAGGTGAGTGATTGCTATAACTTACTGGCAAATATTCTCACCAGTAATGAATCAAGCTACTTTCCAGGACAGTTGAAGTACAAGAGTATGTTCCATATTTAGCCCCCCACCTTGGGTTCATAATTTAACTTCTCTAAGTTCATGCTTCATTATATATTAATAAAATTTAGAGTGATGATGCCGAACTCACAGGGTGGCTGTAAGAACAAAACGACTAATGCAAATAAATTACTTAGTGCCATGCTTGACATAAATTAAACCACTGAATATGTAGTGGTAGTAATGAGATGAAGATGATTATGATGATGATGATGATAAGAGATGGTGATGACGGTAGTAATAACTAGAGTTCACAGGCCAAACCAAAGATTTTCTCCAGATAACACATGAATTCATCTTCAAAGGATCCTAGTTCCAAGACTCTTTGTCCCATTGGTAGGCATATCCTTACTGATGTGATTCAGATCTGAAATTTCCACATTAGTCTCTATGCCACACATTTCCTGTCACTTGCAGTTCAGATATTTTATTGAGGGGCAGCATTTCTCTGCACTATGTCCCATGAAACAGTAGTTCTGTAAATGAGATGTTTTACACACATGCACACATGGGTGTGCGCACACACACACACACACACCCCTACACATATTTTATGGATAGACAGGTTTGGGAAATATTGAGCTGAATAAAGTTAAACATGTTTTCTAAAGCAGAATTTTAAAATGCTTTTTCTATAACAATATACATTGTGATTCTCTATGCGGTAACTAAAGAAGGTAATATTTACCAAATGTATTTGACAGAGATAGCCTTGTGTTTCCTCAGCTGCCTATAGTGCCAATTTTTTATGAAATACATTTTCAAAATGATGATAATGATAACAAGCATCTAGAATAATTAATACGTACATGCCATGCTCTCTGTTGAGAACTATTATTCATTTGACTCTCAAAATAATCCTGTGAGGTACTGTTATTATTACTATGTGCTGTCACTGTACTATTCTGGTAACAATTCACAGACAAGGATACCTCAGAGACAATTTATGTTCCCAAAGCTTATACAATAGAACCTACATTTGAACCAAATAATCTGATTCCAGAGCCTCTGCTCATGCTCCATCTTAAGTATCAAAACACTAAAAAACTGGTAGATTGTGTTCTCTAGTCCAAATTAGGAACTGGATGAAGGCAACAGAGGGTGAACGTGGACACTTCAAACTCATAATAATAACTTCAGAGCCTCCCTCTGCTTCCAAGAGTCCTCAAAGTTCTTTATTGTTTTGGCTAGTATGAGGCTCATCCTACTTCTGTCCTGATCCACTAGATAGAGCAATACTGGATTCAGTTTCTCAAAGTAAATGACTTCTATTGTTATTACTGGCTGTCTGTTGGAGCGCTTATGTTCTAAGATCATATACTTAAAAGCGTACAGGGCTGCCTTCAGTTACTGACTCTACCACTCAATGGTTGGGAGGCCCTGGGCAAATTATAGAACTTCTCAGAGGCATAAGTTTCCCCAAATATGGACTGAGATTATAATAATTTTGAGAAGTGAATGAGTATATGCTTGTAAATATTCATAGCATTTAATAAGTTAATATTTGTATGTAGCTTCATAGAGTATTGGGTTTACAAATAAGCTTTATATAAGCATTAGCTAAAAAATAAATAAATACATAAATAAAGTTTATAAAGGCACATAGTGACTGTTAGATATTATTACTATATTAGAAAAATTCATAAAATTGTACTAATTATAGATAATCAGGAAATATATAATTGCCTTTTTTAATAGAGAATCTGTACTCTGTCTTTTGTAATGTGGTTCCTCCTGTACCACAGGAAAACATAGTGTTTTGTTTTTTTGAAATATCAATCATTGCTAGAGAGTTGAGATGTTGGAAATAAGAAAAAGAAACCCCTAAATCCAAAAGTAACGGCTCAAATCCCTTATACTAGAAGTTTAGTATTTTGTGGAACAGAAGAATATTCTCTTCATTTATGCACAGGACTAAGTGTCTTAGTCACCTAAATTCTCATAGCTCAGCAGATGAGAAACAGCAAATTAGAAGACAGGCAGCTATAGGAAGCAATCCTAGAAGTGACAGCTGACAGCTAGACAGTGAAAAAGAGAAAAACAAATCCTACCTAATTAGAACTTAATGCAATTGCTAATTGCCATAATGTTCATTTTGAGTCATTGAGAAAATGTCACATTACAATCTACAGTTTTAAGAAAGCAGGGAGCTAAAGAGTACAGAAAGATTTCTTCCAAAAGCAGTTGAAAAAGTTTGGTTAAATGGTAAAACTTTAATTAGTTAGAAACTTCACCTTTCTTACTCCAAATTGCCATGTAATGAGATGTCACTGTATTTGAGTTAAGAGATTAAATCTTATAACTTTGAGAAAACAGGTTTACAGTATAAATTTTAACATATTTGCTTATTAAATAAAATAGTGATTGAGTGCTTTACCTATGTAAAATTCTATTCAGTCATTATCTGGAAAATAATAAGATTTCCCTAAGAGAAAACCAAATATCTGGAAAAGGTACACTTACAGTAACAAACTTCAGAAAAAGGCTAAGTAAAACATACTCCTGTCAATGCAGTACGGAGGCCCAGGCATTGAAAATTGAAATTTTACCTTTTTAACAGGATTCTACAAGCTCAAATTAGAACAGACTGTAATTTGTTTTAACGATGTCAGATTGCTACGCAATAATGCAGAACTCTAGAGTTGTTAAAATGATTAAATTAGATAATTTAGGTGATATAGACAGACTTTGCTTAACAGCATGAAGTGGTTCCTTTCAGAGAACTGTAAAATGGGGCTAAAGGCAGGAAGCTTTTACAGAATAAAGAACAAGAAAGAGAAAAATACAAAATATCTGATTAACTGAGCCCACCCAGTCAATCTTTTTTTGGGGTGCAAGGGACCAGAGTTGGTTTGGATTTTGAGGATTGGCTGACTCAGTATATGAGATGTGTCCAGAAAGCATCCAGCCATTTATTATGAAAAACAGAGGCAGTTATTGAGGTTCCTGCATCAAAATCTTGGACACAGTATTATTTGTAATCCCCAGGTCATTTTCTGTTTCTCACACTGTCGGTCACTGATCTTTGTTGATTGTAGCACATATATGTTCCACATTCTTAGGTATTCTGCTTGCTGCAGGTCTTCCAGAATGTAAATCACTTTCAACAGATTCTTGATTATCTTTGAAGTGTTTGTGCCACATTTTTATTTGTGTCACACTCATTGCATCATCCCTGAAAGCCTTATGAAACATCCAAATAGTTTCTGTGGAGGAATGTTCAAGCTTAACGCAAAATATGATGCTCTACTCGCTCAGTCATTTTAAATGTGAAGACTACCCAGAACACATTTCACTCAGTGGCATTTAGCACTCCCCTGACTAGTACAGTGGAGTTGTCATTGTTCACACATGCACATTCCACTTTACTCTCCTTGACCGCCAGGTTACATCAACATCAAGTAAACAGTTCTCTTTATCTTGACAATGGCTGGATTTTTCTTCTGGACAGACCTCATCCTGTGTTTCTGGTCAAGTGAACCATTTAGAGGGACATGAATGTTATCTAAATTTTAGTTTGCTAGCATGACACTCTGGGCAGGAGCATCTCCATCTTGGGCCTAGAAAGTTATTTCAACAGAGTTTACAGGACATACTTTATACATTATTTCAGGTAATAATAATTATAACAATAATATACGTTTGAAACAACACTACCCTAAATTCTTATATTGATTATCTCACTCTTTACTTCAATAAATCCTAAAGGTAAGTATTGTTTTACCTAACAAGAAACTAAAGTCTAGAGTGGTTAGGTAACGTAGCACATATTATTCACAAAGAACATGATTCCAATGTAAGCACCATGTTCTATATCACAATGCACTATTTCTTCGAAAAAAGTCTAAGTGCTGGATTTTTTAACCAATCATTCATTAGAAAAATAATTTCAGAGAAGATAAGTAATGTCCAAAGTTATTATTCAGCAAGTTAAGACCAGGGTCAACCCCAGGCTTTTTTAACCAGTGGTTCACTACTTCTGCTACCATACTGCTCTATTTGCCTTCCTAGTTCAAGGGAGTACATTATGGTTCAAAATTCTTAACTTAAAAACCCTACATAAGGCCAGGATAGCTTGGCAAGTTGAGTACTTGCCTCGCAAGCACGAGGTCTGGGGTTCGATTCCGGGCCCTGGCCTGTGCAAACCCATATGCTGAACCACAGTGCAGCTGGTACCCACCAGGATGGCTCTGCAGTGAAGGTTTTAACTCCCATATGGGAGGCCCCTGATTCAGTTCCTTCCTCATGTGGCCCCACATCCAACTGTGTGGAATGAAACTGTTACGACTAATGATGTACAGCTATGAAGACTGCTCTAGGCCCGCTTCCCTTCTCTCTCTCTCTCTCTCTCTCTCTCTCTCTCTCTCACACACACACACACACACACACACCTTCTCTGAAACAATACAATTTTTTTTTAAGCCCCACAGTCTGCCTGTAAAGTTCCATGATGTACCAAGCAAAGCAACCTCTAGGGTTTATAGGTGAGAACCTCCTAAAAAAACAAAAGTGGGGAAGTGACTTGGTCAGAGGCAGATGGTACATCAAGGTTCCTCTAACTAAAAAGCCTAACTCTCAGACTCTGAGGTTTTGTTCTCCCAAATCCTGTTCATGAGCAGACAGTTAACATCAAAAGTATCATTTACATACGAGTGGGAAGGAGGAATGCTTATTATTTTTGGCCTGTTCCTCCTGCTGCAAATATGTAGAAGGCACGCCACTCTTGGATAGGAAATTTAGAGTCTGAGGACCTGGTTTGAAAGTAATAATAAAAAATACTAACAAAATGTAAAACCTATTCTTCCTTTTCCATCTGTAGAGATAAACAGATGCTCTGAACTCCTGGGTTGACTTCCCAGGTGAGTGAGATGGGTGGAGCCACTGGTGGTCATTACATGCTCAGGCTTTGGATGATTCACAGCCTGACTCCACTTGCCCAAAGATGCCTATTAGACAGAAAACATAATTAATTCACAAAAACCACAGTGTATGGAAAGTACATCTCCATTTCTGAGGAGGCATTCCCTCTCTAGTCTAGATAATTAAACTGTAAAAAATTGGGTAGTTCCCTGAAAAGTCCAATGCGATACTCTTCAGTGTTTAATTATGACATTCATTACTATTTACCTTTGACTGAGAGAAGTCCTCTCATGCTTCTAGAGGCAACTAAATCCCAAGGTTATATTAAACAATGCCTCTGAATGAGCTGAAAACACCATGAACTCTGGCTATGTCAGGGTTGTTAGAAGAGCTCTTCCTGCAGCTGAGTGGGCACTGTGGCATTAGCTGTAGCACTGGGGTGCCACTGTCACCTGCACACAGCTGTGTGAGCATGGGTGGTGAGGGAGTAAGTGGAGAATCCTCTTCCCTTTTTTCTGCTAAAGCCAGGAAGGAAATAGAAGAGGCTTCCACATGTAGGATGCTTTCTCGTTTCCCTACATTCAGCTCTTTCCAGTGGCAAGTGGGGTGAGGAAGACACAAAATTAAATATCCCAAATATAATAATTATCCTGAAAGTTAACTTGTTTTTGAGAGAGGTCTTTGATCATTCAATGAAAGAGAAAGATGTCTTCTTTTAAGTAAATTAAATCCAATGTGTGTAGTATTGTTTTTATACTAGAACTACTTTGAATTCATAAGTTGCTTAGTGTTAACTTTTGTTAATTCATTATTATACCTCTGGTTTTGATTTTAATAAAGAATTTTTTTTGCATGGAAGTTACCCTTTAAATCGTGATTTTTCACTCTTGAGATAAATTTTGAAGCTAGCAATACTTTCTTTTTCTTTCTTTTCTTTTTTCATTTTTTTTCCCCCCTAGTTTCTCAAAGCCCTTATGGAGATCTTGTGCTCAGTTTGCTCAGATTTGCAGACTTTGAGGTCTACTCTAGTAATTGTTACATTGAATGTATCATTTCCTAAGTATTTATTTTGGTGAGTTCCATCAGGTCATTTAATAATGTTTTCAAAAAGTGTTAGGTTAGGTATAGAGAGCGGTATTAAGCAAAATTAACTCATTAGGCAACATCTTAACCTCAGATGATAAGGTTGGTGGTGGCTAGGATCAGTTCATTTAGTTACTTTTGTGTAATTTTTAGTCAAATACAAGGACAGTTAAATGTTTATTATGTATTTTTTAATAATTAGAATGGTTTGGTGGCCTTTATCCTCCTAATGAAAAAAATATATATATATTTATTTTATATCAAATATTTCATTTATAACACTAACCAAAATATAATCTTAAATTTAAGATAAGTACCATTTTGCAAATAAAGAAGTTGTCTACCACCCCATCATCAACATTGCCTTAAGACCACACTTTAGGATGGATTTATAAAAACACTGAATGCAAGCCCCATAAGGGAGGAGAACTTCGTATACTTACTGATGCATCACAAGTCCCTAGAACTATCTCTGGCATAAGTTGGCACTCAATTAAATATAAATTGAATAAAATTAAAGTTTTTTACCATTCTTTTTAAATCCGGATACAAATGCATAAATTTTTGTGATCTAACACGTGTGCATGCACACACACACACACACACACACACACACAAAGCTTTTGAACTTTTTCAACATGAGGGGATTCCTTGATGTGGCTCTGGATCCTGCCCTCTCTGATACATATTGTTTTTTAGGCTTTGCTTTCTGTCAGCCACTTTCGTATTCTTCTAATGACAATTTTGTTGCTTAAATTATCCAGAATTAGTTACCTGTAGCCTGCAGCAAGAAATCCCAATGGAAATATTAGTTTTATTTTAAAACCTCCATTTTATAACTCTATCCAATAAATAAAATAATCCAGGACATTGTTGAAGGGAGATGTGGAGGGGTGTGTGAGTGTGTGTGTGAGTGTTCGTGTGTGTGTGTGTGTGTGTGTGTGTGTGTGTGTGTGTTGGGAAAAGTAGTTGTTTTTTGTTTTGTTGTTTCACTTTTTAAAGCCACCCAAATGGTATTATACTGCTTATACCACCTGGATGTGAAGTAAGCAGGCTTACTGAACAGTATCTAGTTATTGGTTAGACTTAGAGATGTGCCATATGGCTGCTCATTAATTGCTCATAATGATGCTTTAACTACTAATAATTGGAGCAACTGGGCCTTGGAGCTCTATTAATTTATCTGCCAGTCTTCCTGATTTCTTTTCATATGTATGAGGGCTGTCCAGAACATATCCAGCCTTAAATGCCTCTGTTTTTCATATTACATGGCTCTAACATCCCACTCCTTCACCAAATGTCTTCTTCCTGGACAGACTTTTAGCCAACCAAGGGAGGAAAAAAGCAGTGGCCCAAAAAGCTTACATTTTCCTGCTTTTTTCTTTTGTAAGCTTAGCTAGCCATTCTTATTCCTGAGAGGTCAGTCCCAGAGGCCTCTAAAGCCACTTAAAAAGCCAGTACCTTTTTATGAGCAGAAAGCACATGAAGAATAGCCACATGGGCTAGATCCTTACTTTACAAATGCTTTTGGCACTGTGTTCTGCGCAGAAATCATCAAAGGCTTTTTATACCAGGAAAGTAACTACAGAACCTGCTGTGTGCACAGAGGCTGGGTTTTCCTTGAGTAATTGGATATCGGTATCAGGACTTTTCAACATTGGGTCATGACCCATGAGTGGGATTTAACATCAATTTAGAAAAGTGAAGCCAGCATTTTGTTAAATGTTGCTTAAATTTTTGGAGTTAGAATCAGTTGCTCTGAAAAAATAATCCGCATTTTATGTAAACTTCAAAAAGTAGGCAAACCTGAAACCAGCTATTTCTAAGAAATAGCAACACACAAAATGTGCCATGAAGTCAATTTTGTAACCGATGATAGGGATCATAGACTGTAATCATACTGTGTGCTCTCCAGTTGCACCTTATTCGTAGAACAATTCTGGCTGACTAGATGATAGACTCAGTGGACCTTCTGTGCTACAGAAAGAGTGAACGTGCTCCGAACACGCAAATCTAATACTAAATTGATCATCTTTGTATGTCATAATTTACATTTTCATACCCTAAGTATTAAGTTGCCCTTTCTATGTATGGATCTGGTGGTGGGTATCAGGATTACCCTTATTTTACAAATTAGAAAACTGAGGATCAAGTGGTTGGATAACTTGGCCAAGCTCACACAACTAATAAGCAGTGAGACTTCTCATCACCACAATGCTCCATCGCTTTTTCAAAAAACGATGAGGTCATATGTTTCCTGGTTCTTTCAGTCTGACTTATTTCGCTTAATAAGATGGTCTCTAGGTCCATCCATGTTGCCAGAAATGACTGTATTCCATCATTTCTTATCGCTAAGTAGTATTCCACTGTGTAAAGGTGGAATATAAAACTGAAAGTAACAAAGACACAGAGACCTATGGACACACCCAA
>PVKE010032033.1:0-18710 GCA_004027555.1 Craseonycteris thonglongyai
CCCTCCTCCTCCCCTTCTCCTTCCTCCCTCCCTACCCCTCCACTTTCCCCTCAGGCTCCCTCTCTCAGTGGAATTATCACCAGCCTCCCCAGGCCAGGAATCTTCACATCATCTATGGCCAATCAACACCAAATTTCTATGTTGTTTTAGCCTCCAAATATTTTTTAGAGCTTGCCCTCTCCAATGGCTCTCTAGCTCCCCCGTGTAAGCTGCATCATCTCTCACCTGCCAGAGCATTCATCGTTACCAGATACCCGTCCTCCAGTGTGCTTTGCACCCATTTGTTTGCCATACTCCATCTGGAGTGATAGTGATGACATGCAAATCAGGTGAGGTCACCCTCTGTTTCAACCCTTTGAAGGCTTCCTGGTTCTCTTAGGATGAGGACACAAATGCCCAATGTTGATCTGAGGGAGAGGGACCTACATGGTGTGCTAATAAACAACCTCTCCAGCATTAGTCCACCTCACACACCCCTTTGCTTTCTCCACTCCAGCCACACGAGTACTGCATGCTTCCTTCTCTCAGGACACTTGCATGTGCTGATTACTCCACCTGAACCCACTCTGTCCCTCTTCTGTGCCTAGTTAACACTTACTCAGGCCAGGCACACTTCCCCCAGAACCTTGACCAGGTCTATCCTCATTGTGTGAGACTGTGGAGAACACTGTCTTTCTCTACTATAGCTTTTCCATCTCCCTTTTTTATTTCCCCTAATTATTTGACTAAATGTCTGCCTGCCCACTGGAGTAAAACCTTAGACTCTGCTATGGGCTTAACTGTGTCCCTGCAAAGATAAGTTGAAGTCCTAACCCCCAGGAGCTGTGAATGTGACCTTATTTGAGACTACAGTCTTTGAGGTTTAAGCAAGATGTGGTCATTAGAGTCAGCCTCAATCCAATTGGCACACAGACACCAACATCCATGGAGAGAACCTGTGAAGACAGACACACAGAATGAGGATGGCTATGTGAAGATGGAGACAGAGGCTGGAGTCATGCTACCATGAGCCAGGGAACAACATCTGGGGCTATGAGATGCCGGAAGAGGCAAGGAAAGGTCCTTCGCTATAGGCCTTGGAGGAAGAATGGCCCCGAAAACCCCTTGAGTTTAGACTTCTAGCCTCTGGAAATGAGAAACTATATTTCTGTTGTTACATGCCACCCAATTTGTACTGCTTTGTTACAGCAACCCTAGGAAACTAATACAGATTTTAAGCCACATCAGGGCAGGGACCTTATATATTTTTACTCCTTAGTGCCTGTCAGTTTCTTCTCAACCTCCAGCACCATGCCTGGTTACATAATCACTTTCTGTAACATTAATCTTCAAATGAGGAGGCCAGCTTTCACAATTTCCTGGGAAGCATTTACAAAGTATTCTTGCCCATCCCCAAAGTCCACCCTACCTCAGGAGGGTTCACCCACGTAGCTTTGATACATTTTAATAAAAGAAGGAATTGTTCCCTCCTATGCAACTATTCCCTCCACTTTCTGCAGCCAGGATCACCTGAGTCATTCAGGTAACACTCCCTGCTGTCCCTGAATTATCTGAGTAATTGCATAATTGTCTGCTTCACTTTGGTTGCACAGATATTTAGCTCTGCATGTAGGTGTGGTAATTGGTTAGTGGCCAGAGAACATAAAACACACGGCTCCAAAGCATGCACCTACAAAAAAAGGAGTCTACTTAGACTAAACTGAAATTCAGCCCACACACTTCATTAAAAACAGCTCTTCATGATCAGTTCCTGAGTGCTGCGCAATGAGAGAGAGAAGACGGTGCCTTCTTTGTCTTTAAATGTAGTCAGTGAGAGAAAACAGCATGAGATGAAACAGGAGGAGCCAACCCAGGAACACGCCAGGGTCCACAGTGCCAGGCTCATGGCACAGAGCAAAAGTCCTATAACTGAATTCAGAAGACAGAACGACTGGACAAATCCATGACACATTGACTTTTTTTTTTTTAAAAAAGCAAATTATGGTACAGTATTTTAGTATGAGCCTCTCAAAAAAATAAAATTTAAATAGAAAGACCACAAAGCTCCTATACTTGTGCCTATATGTGTATATAACCATAAAAATAAAATAAAATTAGAAAAGCTCATGCAACTTGAGAAGACTTTTCATTGTTATCTTAGATATAGCGGCATCAGTTGAATTGTTAAAACAATTTCAAGTGAGTGAAACTTAAAAATCACCGCCAACAACAACAAAAGGCAACTAAAGTACTTTTTAAAGTATTTATCTTCACCACCTACTCCAAAATGACACGAGTGTGAGAGTGATGGTTTTGATTGTATCCGTCCTTCTGTTACCTTCTCAGGTAAGACTAATCAGGTTGACGAAGACACCCTCGTGCTCTCTCTGTGGAGTGCCGCTCGGCAAACGAGCACAATTTGGCACATGGGTTGCAGAGAAACCGGTGATTTGGGTTCCGCCCCCCTCCACCCCAACCCCAAACAAAAAGACACATAAATAACACATGTGGTGCCAGAAGAAAATCCGGTTGCCCTGATTCAGAGCCTTTCTTTTGGCAGAAGGCCGCCACAGTGTGCAGTAGTTAGGTGGCTGGTAAGGGTGACTGAAGTCTTACTGTATCTGATAATGCCAAGTGTGAGGAATTAGCTTGGCTGGCAAGCAGCCGCATTTTAAAGATTTATTGAATTTCTCTTAAGGTCAGTAGTTTATGATTTGCCATTTTGAAAATGTACTGTAAAAAAAAAAAAGTAAATGTATATTTTGCTTTACAGGAACTGAACGGTTTTCTAAATGCATTTTTAAAGAGGAGAAAATCAGTACAAATAGCCACGGCCAGCATACCCTGTGTCTAACCTAATCACGTGAACTCCAGCCCAAATAAGCAGCTTTCTAATGTTATTGGTAGAGACATGGTTTTCAGAAGGAAAAGAGACCATCCTTGGGTCAGAAAGTAGGTGTTATCAGCTTGTGACATTATTCCTGTGGTATAATTTTACCACTGGGACTATTATTGCAATTCAAGTGAACTGGAAATTTAGAGTTAGCCTCATCGGTCATCTCACGCAGGGGTCTTCACATGCATTTTTTCATATTGCGAGGTGCCAGTGTGGCATTCATGTTCTCCTAGTATGAACAGTTAGAGTATTAGGTAGAAAAAATGAGAGTTAATCTAAAAAAAAGAAAAAGCTGCTGAGCGCTACCTCCAGAACCCAGCTCTCTGCCAGGAGCCCCTCAGGACCAGATTCTCTCCCAACGGGATGTGTGTGATTCCCTCATCGAGGTGGAAAAGGAATGCAGCACCTCACATAAAATCAGACAGGAAGTGAGAAGACATGGCAAAAGCCACACCTCCTGCCTCCCAGTAAAAACTCTCTCCTAGACCATCCTGCCTTCTAAAATGCATGAATATATTTGCTGTTTAAATAAATATATACTAGATGCCCCTTGTGGACCAGGCATTGTTCTAACCTCTGGCAGCATGACAGTATATGAGCAGACCTCACAGATGTCTTCATGAACCTTAGTGTCTTGTCAATAGGAAATAGGATTTAAGAGAGTGGTGACACATAGTTGACATGAAGGAGAATATATAGGATTCATGGCCTAAACCAGGTGGGGGTATGTTAGCAACCTTAAACTTTAGGCAGAAGCACATATAACATGGAAGAGGAGGAACTGGAGAGAAGGGAATGGTTCCATAGAGCAGGAAGTAAATGTGTGGGGTAATGGGGACAGAATCAATTGATATTTAGAAAGTGGATATGACAACGCTTGCTAATTGTTCTAATACAGTAGGGAAGTAAAAGGGAGCGAACCTTGACTCCCAGCTTTCTGCGTTGGTCATCAACAAAGAGAGAGACGCCGCTTATTCATAAACATGGGGAGTGCTTTGGAAGGAACAAGCTTGGGGCAGAAATCCAGGTTTACATTTATGCTAACAGGATGCTCAGGGTGGGAAATTTTTAAAATAATTATGCCATCCTTTTACCATCTGGAAAAAGAAAGTCAGTCTCCTTGGAGAAGATTTTGTTGTTCTTGGAAGAGTAGCCAGGCTGTTTTATAAAATCTAAAGTTAAAAAGTACCCCCTTGACTTAAGGAAAAACTTCTTCCCAAAGCCTTGAGAAGGAAGAGCAGTCTCTCCCTTTAGTATAAAGAAAACCATAAACCAATTTGCTTCAGGAGCCCAGTTACATTCTGGGGAAAAATTACCGTCCTCAGGTTCTCACCAAGACTTCAAAAATATAGACACCACTGGTCAAGGGCTGGGCCATGGCCGAGGTCTAGTGTCAAGATGAAAACGCCAGGTTTCCAGAGAAGAAATCCGCAGGAGCAGGGTTTTCTGGTCTTGGAATCCATCCTATTGGCCTGAAAACCATGGGAAAGGCCAGCTCCCACACAGCGTTCAGCTGCAGTTAGAAATCACTCTTTCCTGGCCTGGGTGTTGGTGCACCGTGTGTGTATACGTGAGCTGGAGCTCTGGGGCCCAAGACTGCCCACTGAAGCCCTGGCCAGGCTCTGAAGCTACAGGTTCTTCACAAGGAAGGGACAAACCTCACCAGAACAGTGCAGGACTAGCTTTCCACAGTGACACTACATGGTCACGAGAGCAACTGCAAGAAAGAATCCCTGAAGACATCAGGAATTGAATCTCTCAGATGGAGTCAATTTTGAAACATTGTGGATCCATCAGGATTGACAGGAAGTCCAAGACCGATATCCTGGAATTTCTGTTCATTATAGCAGGTGGGCCTTTGAGCTACTAAATAGAAAAGTAGGAGATTTGCCTCTTATCTACATTAAAAACTGGTGATGTAGGGCACATGGCTTACTGCTCTGCTATATTTGTTAACCGAATGGCTCCACTTTTTAAGCACCCTTTCAAATCCAAAGCAGGACAAGAGAAAGAAATCAGTGACATACATTTCTATATTGTTATGTGATTTTTCAAAATACTTCTGTCAATGTTGTTTATATGGCAACTCACCGTCTTGTCTTCTTTATTCTAGCTGTAAAACTGTTCTTTTCTATGAGGAACCCATTCCCTGAGGTTCAGATGGGGCTGCTTCTACCCAGAGGGCTGGGCCTAATGTTTGAAGAAGGATATGTGGCCCAAAGCAATCAGAATCTTCCCCATAACTTTCCTGAGGAGGAGGAAAGCTCCTTCTCTAGGATTATGACTTGAAAGAGTAATAAAAACTTGAAACCTGCTATAGTGTGGGAGTTCATGAATGTTTTTAAGCTGAAAGGTGTTATCATTCATATTTCAAATGTTTGCAAACTACTGGAGTAAGATAATAAAATAACATTTTGAAGGGAAGAGCACTGGGCTACAAGACTCCAGTTTCCATATGAGATTTGTCCACATGATGTGAAAGAAAAGGGTAGGAGACAGCATTCTCCCCTGTCTTTCCCAAACCCAGAGTAAAGGAAACCAGTAAAAAATGGCAGTTCTTGGCTGACAAAACACCATCACTGATGTGTCAGGAAAGGACAATGTAGCTCTGGAGATCACCCATTTTCTGATTTTATTTTACTATGGAGATTTCTTTTTCTTTCTTTTGTGTGTGTGTGTGTGTGTGTGTGTGTGTGTGTGTGTAAAAATGTCTTATGCATGTTAATGCATTAATACCCATTAAATAAGTAAAATCTGCTTCCCACAATTATGTTGATTTGTACAAGCCCCACATTTCACAGAAGGATCCCACACTCATGACGCTGACCCTGCATCTAAGTGCAGAGCCTCAAACCAATAATAACCCTGTCCCCTTGGAAATGCAGACTGAAACATGATGACTGGATTTGCTTTTCCTCTTGCTTTAGCTGTAAAAGAATACAGACATTATGCATGCACACACTCCCCTAAGTGTGTGCAGGGTATGTACTGTATAAATATTCATAGCATTCATATATTTGTAGATGTGAATGTCTGCACATATATTGTGTGTATAGCAAAGGAACACATATTATTTATCTGTCAATAAGCATGAGACAAGAAACAAAAATCATTTAGTCTATAATTCCTAACTTGCACATTTCCTCACTCCAAAATACCCAGTTTTTCAGATTTGCTAACAAGCAGAAAATTCGCTGTTGTGTTTTGTCTCCGTTTATGTCCTCATCCTTCTCCCTGACGAGGCAGCAGTGAGCTGTAGTCAGAGAAAAAGGAGGAATAAAGAACCTGGGTAACCCACACACTGGATAATCCCTTTGTAATTAATTTAATTCCCAATATTTATATAGCAATCAATAAACAAATGCAACTGATATACCGTAGATTATATGTTCCCTAAGTAAGACCCTATTCTTATTCATCCACAGTCCCTAACAGAATGCTGTGCATATGGTAGACATTGCATAATAAGAATTTAATTAACTTCTATAAATGGTATAACCAATCTTAATATTTTATAAGTAACTTGAGTATCTAAGTTGATACTGCACTAATTGGGTCTTCCTCCCTCCATCATCTTCCAACATCCCCACTGTCAGCAAGATTTATATCTATTATGGTCCTACTCATAAACCCTGAGGCCTGGAGTCTCCGAGACGCTTAAACTAGCATGCATACTGGAGCCAGTGTGCCTATGATCGGTCACTGACAGACTTTTTGCATGCTAAATAAGCAGCAAATAAAGACAACCCCTTGGAATCCATATTGTGGGTATAGAGGCTAAGTTATGTTGAAAATCCAGCAAAATTGGAGTTAATTTTATTTAGTAGAAATAGGCTTTAAAATAGCTTCCCAAGTTAGCATAGTTCTGCAATTTTATCATCCCGTGGTGATAATAAAAAAAAAAAAATACCATTTGTGAGTTTTCCTCTTTCGTGTGGTTAAAACCCCCTCCTCCATATAAAATTAGATTCTATACTGATAGTATAATTACTGTATAATAGAGTTTGCTCAACTACTCAACACAAAATGCTTTGCTTTCATAGCATTTTAATATGAGCAGCATAATGGGCAGCAGCTTGAAAATCAGCCTGCCGAGAAGAAATCTAGGACCCCAAACAAGCTCAAGTTTATAAATTTTGGTTCAGCCTTTCAGCAAACTAGTGAATTCTAGCCATCTTGACATGTGGCTATCAAAAATGTTCTGTTCCCCATCGTGTGTCTTGGTTAAAGAGAAAGTACTAGAGCTCCGAACTCACGATGGTGACAAGGACGCCAGCCTTGTCCATCAGCCTCGTTGCTTCGCATGTGAGGGGGAACCGGGTCTGCCCCCACACTCATGGCTCTGAAGCACCGATGCTGAAAAGCCCCATGATGCACCAGTTTTAAATTAAATTAGAGTCATATTAGACCATTCTGTTTCTCTCACTAAATACTGTTTTTATGGACTTAATGGCTCTATGTTGTACACCATAGACTAAAGCCATTTACTCCTTTGGGGAGAAGAGATTAACACAAGTAATATAGTGAAACCCTCTATTTACATAATTGCAATTTTCCTTTTGCCATAACAGAGCCTTTTTTTTTTTTTGACCTTTTAAATGTCCAACACTGCCAGAGTTAGCAGCTTGCACTGCATGTCCACTTTATTCAGTAGTTTCTCTGAAATAACTAGTAAATCTCTCTGTTGTTTACTAAGAAACTATTAAAAGGCAACCAGTTTCTTTTATACCTACCAATAAGTGCTAAAGATCCCCAACAGAGGGGTTTTCTTCCTCCAATTTCCACAGGGGTAACAAACTCAGGAGCCCTGTCTGGTAACATAAAATGAGGAAATGAACTGGAATAAACAATAGAGTCGTGGGGCATGTGTTACACTGCAGAGAACACAATGCACCTATACAAATTCAACGGTGGATGGAAGGGAAGGAGGGAGAGGGGAAGGGGGTGAAGAGTGTAGGTGTGTGTGTGTGTGTGTGTGTGTGTGTGTGTGTGTGTGTGTGTGTGTGTGTGTGTGTGCGTGTGCGCGCGCGCGCGCGCACAAGCGCGCGTGTGTAAAATCTGGCCAAAACAGCCACTACCGCTGGACTAATGTAGCTCACAGTTATGTTCATTGTTCATAATTTTCCTATAGTACTTTCCCCAAAGGGGATACTCAAAAAAAAAAAAAAAAAGAAGTTCCAAGGTTGTCACCTGTCAGACTGTTTTCTGAAGTAAAGTCCAAAGGACACTTAACACCTAGAAGGAGATCTCACTACCCATTATTTGAGAATGTTTGTTCCTAGGGTAAGGAAATTCCATGTAATTATTTTGCTTGATGCTTTAACTATGTTTTATTAATTGTGCTGACTTGAAACTACAAGAAACATCCCAGGCAGTTTAAGAATGTCCCTGTATTTCTACTCCATATTTTCTACATGTTTCTTTCCCTCGTTTTTAAGAGAAAAAGAAGACATGTGTTGCATGTACATGTATATGTGTAAAAGTGGGACACACAGCAGGCCTCACTAAATATCACACTCTTCCCAGTCCCCATATTAGAATCAATTGGTTCTAGGCAATGGACTGGGAAAGTGGCACATGTCACCTCTGGTCTGCAGCCTAAAAAGCCTTTGCACAGTGCTGTAGTCTCTTCCCCTGCCCTGGTAACCAAAGAGGGCAGATTGTTCCAGAAAGTGTGGGTGCACGATGTTGACACCTGTATCAGCAAAACTCTGTGACTGTATAAACAAACTTTCTCCTCTTCCGCTCACATACAAAAGTCAGCATGAATTTTTTAACCACAATATACCTAGCCCAATTAAAGCAATAATCATGCATCTTTGCAGTGACAAGGACTCTGTACTTGACTGAATTTTAATTAGGCTCCTCCAAGCCCTCTGGGCCTCAACCTTGGCATCCATTGTAGTTGGGCCTGTGTCACCCTGTTTTAGAAGAATCCTGCTAGGTCACTCTAGAGCAGGCATGTCCAACCTGTGGCTCAAGACTGCTTTGAATGAGGCCCAATACAAATTGTTAAAACATTATATTTTTTGAAACCCTTTTTTTTTAGCTTATCAGCTAGCGTTAGTGTTAGTGTATTTCATGGGTGGTCAAGATAATTCTTCTTCCAATGTAGCCCAGGGAAGCCAAAAGGTTGGACACCACCGCTTTAGAGAGAATCTCCCAGCCTAGGTGTCTGATCACCCTCCATATCTGATTGAATTCCTCATTGCCCACCATCCCCGGAGTGATGTCTGGTTGTCCTGTCCTGCCTTCAACAAGAATGCTGTTAGGTCTGTTTAACCAATATCCTGCCCCCACCCCATGCTCTCTCTTAGTAATTTTCCATTCACTGACCCCACCCCACTCCTTAGCTCTGAATCCCCATTTCATGCTGTATTTGGAACAGAGCCTAGTTCTCTACTGAGATGTCTTTTGTCTTATTGCAACAGTTCCTGAATAAAATCAGTTTGACCATTTTCCTGTGAAGTTCTGTTTTTCTTTAACAGCAGTGCTTTCTTTATATCGTCTCTTTCTTTGTCCATCCACTCATGACACCTGGTTTTACTCACAACTTCCAAGCTAGACCACTAAGCAACCAACCACAATTACTCCCGCAATTTGGTAAAGAAAATTTTGATGGGCCTCTCTGTTCTCCCAAATGTGTTTATGAACATTAATCAAATATAGAATATCAAATTAAAATTTACAGAAAAATGTTACTTGAAATTGATTTATGAGAAGGTAAATACTAGCTTTTATTCTTAGTATTCTATGGGTAATTCTGGAAATGCAATATATAATATTGTAGCTGCACATGAATGATTACTTATTAGGAGCATACATGTGTTCATCATTGATGGGCTTGCTAGTAAGTGTGGAGGTTTAATTGATTTAAAAGGGTAAGGGATAATTTTGTTTTCCAAGTGCCACCTTCCACTAAGGTTGCATCCCTGTGTGCTATAGGTGCTGCCTATCACTGTATTGTGATGGATGAACACTCTATTTAGAACTCAAACTGTCTCTCATGTGTTCATAAAAGTCAGCAATGCAGGGAGAATTTGCTGAAAGGGCCACAAGAGTGAATGCCAGAGAAATGTAAAATATGACAGAGCAGCATTTGGGGGACCCAAAATAAAGCCACCTTATTCAAG
Organism: Craseonycteris thonglongyai; assembly: GCA_004027555.1. Lineage (NCBI taxonomy): Eukaryota > Metazoa > Chordata > Mammalia > Chiroptera > Craseonycteridae > Craseonycteris > Craseonycteris thonglongyai. The sequence goes on from PVKE010032033.1 coordinate 10,009, forward strand.
GAATTTAAAAGACAGTGATTTTTTTTTTCCAGCCAAATAGTAACGTTCAGATGTATATTCGAACAACAAGCCTGCCAGTTCTGTCAGCAAAAATACTAAATAGAGACTAACTGGTCTTCCTGGAGAGTGAGGAGCATAGTCAAACTGAAAAGCCACCTGAAGTTTGAACCAAAAGTCAATTTAGATCAAGCTGAGTGAAGAGATAGGTCTGCTGGCCAATTCAAATCCAAGTTATTTAAAAAGAAAAACGTATTTAAGGACAAAAAGAACTTTATATGCCAAGGAGACCCAGAGAGCCATTTTAGGGACTAATCGCACACTTCCCATTCGATCCAGGCCTAGAGCACAGCCTGTGGGCTCCCACTGAGCCTCCCCACCCCCATCTTGGTTCTGTGCTGGTAAAATCAGAAAAAGAAATGAAAGTCAAGGGCAGCCAGAGAACTGTGGGAGCTCAGGAGGAGGGGCAGTTCCACCCACTTAGCCCAGGTTAAAATGGAGGCTGTTGTCTGCTGAGAGCAGATTTACACTTTTTTTTTTTTAAGCAGCAGCCGAGCCTGTCTCTCCGTGCCCTCCACACCGACTCACTCACCAGCCACCCGGCGTGAGATCCGGGCCTGGCCGCAGCTCTTATCTGACACTCCCCAACCCTGCCTGAGCTGCCTCCTCTCTCTGTCTGGCTTCTTTTTTTTTTTTTTTTTTTTTTGGTGATGGAGAAAAAAGAAACTGCAATCCCTTCAGCCATTCTGAAAGTTGTTTACAAGTCTTTTTTTTTTTTCTGAAGGGGCCCAGAGGTTTGCAAAGGACAGATAGGTTATATAAGATTTTAAAAGGTTAGTAAACATATTTGCTGGTGTGCATGATGCATACACCAGAGACCAGACATTTCACTGCAGAATTTTGGGAGGAGGCATAGGATGTCCTTCCACCACATACTTAGTGAAAGTGATAAATTATATGGCATGCATGAACACAACAGATATATCTCTTCAAAATTTACCTACTTCAAAGTATTGCTAGATATCCACAATTTCTAATTTTCTACTGTAAATGCAGTACAGTATATTTATATGAAGGAACTGTATTTTCTCTTTTGATGACATAACTGCTGTAAGCTAATTCTATATTCATATCTTCCTTCAATCAGTAACCATGACTCAGATTCAAGGGAGGTTTTGATACATTTAGGGAAGGATGTATCTTATACACCTGCAAATGTATTGATGTGTCTGGATATGAATGTCCTTATCTACAAAAAGAGAGCACAAAATTCAAGTGCCTTTAGCTCCCAAAACCGAATATTAGCCATGTTTGCCACAAAGACAAGACAAGGTGATTCAAAGGGGTTTTTTTGCTTGTTTGTTTGTTTGTTTGTTTGCAGTCACTAAGTTGCATCAATTTGGCAGGCAAAAGCAATCCTTCCATGGACCACCCAGAAGAGTAATTGTGCAATATTAATTTCTTAAATGTCTAAAAAACAATACTGCATGTCTTTTCTCCTAAAATGAGGTTGGAAGTTCCTTGAGGCTAGGACCAATGTTTTAAATTAGGGATGACATTTTTCCAAACAAAATCAAGAGACATCTCTTGATTTTTCCAGGCAAATGGCCTACCAACAAAAGAAGATATTAGATCCATCAAAAAGACCCCAGGTCTCAGAGCTCCCAGCCCAGAGACTGTTTCTGTTACAACTTTTCTGCCATCAGGATGTTCAGAGTAAAAGAGGCTTCTAGGGAGAGACAATGAGTAATAAACGGGAACAAAGAGATCCAAGAGCATTGTAATAGCCAGGAGCTATATAAGGATCTGAAAATCGGCACTGGCTCTTCGGTGCCAGAAATATTTCTGCAAGAAAATGCTCCTCCCTGGGAATCTTTATAGAACCCACTGGCTAAGCACCTGGGGCTGGAGCCTGAGTCTTTGGGCCAAGTTGCCTGACCAGTATTGAGACCCTTCTCTGCTGGCACCCAGGTGAGCAAGGATCTTGAATACACAGGGCTGACTCAGAGCTTGTAAGGCATTTTAGGGGCCCAGGGCTATGGGGATCTCAGGTGGGGGCACACACAATCTCAGTTTGCAATTCTGTCTGGTCAGAACCAAAGGGAAACAGTAGGAATTGACTTGGCCTCTTTTCCAGCTGCTTTGGACCAGGCAGGGTACATTGAAAAACAAAACAAAACAAAACAAAATCTGGCTTGACAAATGCAAGAAAGAGAAATAGGTTCTATTGGCCCATTAATTTTAGCAAGAATGTGGTTATTTTATTTTTAAAAAAAGAAACAATCAATAAAACAAAACCCCCAAAAAGAGAAACCTACTAACAGCTTTTCTGATCCCCTGTTGTAGGCTAGCAGCTTCATCTAGTACAAGACTCTAAGACTGGCTGTTGGAAGCCTTGCATTTTTGTCCCCAGTCACCAGCATCTCCTGATCTTGCTACTCGGTTTCTCACTGTTTCACTGTGTCTCTCTCTAATGTCGTTTTTAATTCCTGTCCTTTCCTACCGTACACGGATGCTGTCAGGACAAATGAGATGGCTCAACATTACCTTCTTCCCAGCACTCTTTTTGTGCCTGTCCATCTGGGGCTATGATTTGCAAGGACCACTTCAGGTTCTGGACGAGAAAACAACAAGGTTGTGCCAGAAATGAAAGGAGGCAGGATGGAGGCAGGCGGAAGCCCCACAGGACACAGCGGCAGAGATCCAAGCCAGGCTGGAACGCTGGACTGGCCTCAACCTCACGCACCAAGGTTGGTCCAGTCCTCCAGAATACACCAGTATGTGGTGATAGGAACTTCATTCAGGACTCAATTATATTACCATTGTTTGAACTCCCCTGTACAAAATCCTAGAGATTATGCTCCTGTGATTGTCTTCCTTTTACCACAGAGTATTCTTTGTGTGGGCAGGATCTCAAGCCCCTCTTTTGGTATCAAAAGTCCTGATAGTGACTGAACTAATCATTTGAATTCACTTGGACCCAACTAAGGTATTTTTGCAGCACCTCATGCCTTTGACACATTCAGCAGAATTTAGTCAGTCAGATAACAGGAATAAAGTCCTCAAAGGTGTCTGAACAACACGGGCCCTTCTCCCTGCGTATCCAGCCACTTTCCCAACTCCTTTCCAGTGGCACTGATCCCCTCACAACGTTCTGGAGGCTTCCACCACTGTGGACGACCACAGGAAAACAAGGAGAAGGGGAGGGGTGGGGCAGGAACAACACTACTCTGTCAGTGTTAATTGTGAGCTGGTTATCTGATCTGCTATGACTTGTTCTTTCTGGAAAGGGTTGCATAATTTGACAATAAGAGTCCAAGATTCTCATTTATTGTAAATTGTGCCTTTGCCAATTGCTTTTGTCAATACTCCCCTTTCACCTCATGTCTCTGCTTCCAGTTTTCCAAAGGCACTGATCTGTGAAAAATGAATTAAACAGATTAAAAAGCAGCTTTTCTTGTTTATTGAAATAAAAATGGCAAACACATACATGACACATTCTTGAATTAAATGCCATGAAAAAAAAATACTTCAGACAAGACAGTGACCTGACTCTCTAGGGGAAACAAACCCAGAAAATGCTATGTTACTCAAGTTAAGTCACGCCTGTAATCCAGAATGATGTCCTACTTAATGACAGCCGCACTGATAGTACAATTATAGGTGTTCAACAAACCCATGCTATAATGACATCATATATTCTTATAATTAAAGTTGATCTTTAGGGGAAGCAGGGATGGCTCAGCAGGTTAAGCGCTCGCTTTGCAGCCCTGGGGACCGAGGATCAAATTCTGGCTCCAGCCCAGGCGGACCCATGTGCTGAACTACGGTGTGCCCCCAGTTCAGTTCTTGCTGGGGCCCATGTGGGAGGTTCCTGGCCCAGTTCCTGCCCTGTGCAGCCCCACACCCACCTGTGGAGTGAAACTATATGGAAAACTGATGTTGGCAACTATGGAGACTGCTCTGGGCCCTGCCCTTTCTCTCTGTCTCTGCCTGTTTCTCTGTCAAAAAAAAACCACAATAAAAATTAAAAAAAAGTTGATCTTTATATAAAGTGGTTTCTCTTTTTAGAAAGAGAAACCTTTATAATGTTAAATAACTCTCATCTTATACACATCATCCTGTTCATAAATGCGTAGAGCAAGAACATTGAAAAGAAGAAAGCATACAGGTGTGCGTTATCCACAACATGTGAACATTCTAGGTGCCATCTTGACCCCACCTGCTAGAGCAGGGCCAAGCCAAAAGCACCTTCCACAGTAGGGCTAGGAAGGTTCCACAGCATCACCATGGTAGATGGTGGGGACTGAGGGGGTTGAAAGCCCTGTACATTTCAGACAAGTGACACACTCGATGCTTCTGGGACCACACACCGTGGCTCCACAAGTACCAGTCACATGCAGGCCTCATGGTTGGGGATCTCTGGAGTATGGAAATGCACCACATGTGCAAACTAAACTAGTGGCACTGAATGCCTTTATTAAAAAGTTCACTGTTGGATTTTTTATTGATTTGCTTAATGTTGTTTGAGCAGAAGATGGGTTAAGAGGAGCAAAGAGGAGAGGAAGCATACTTTGTCACCTAAGGCAGGGGTCTCCAAACTTTTCAGCCCGCGGGCCGCATTAACTCTCAAACAGCAGTTTGGGGGCCGACTACACACTCGAAGTCCAAATAAAAAAGAATCAAAACATAGATGTTGTTTTTAATTATTTATTTAATATTATTTTATTCAGATATAAAGGTCTCCATGGGCCGGATGAGAGGGCCTCGCGGGCCGGGCCATAGTTTGGAGACCCCTGACCTAAGGCATAAGCCCTCACCACCACTTGCAAACTCTGGTTCTTCATTCAAAATGAAGTTCACACAGTTTACTAACAAAAATTTCCTCATCTGTATGTTGGTTCGTCCTACAATCTGCCTCTAGGTTTGTTATGAAAAAATAAATGGGAAAAATAGAGAATAATTGCGCATTTAAGAGTAGTCATTTTTTTTTTCATGGTGATTACTCATAGCGTTTTCTTCAATAAACTTAGATAAACAGACGATGAACACGCCAGTTTCACAAGTAGCCAGTAAGAGTCTCCCTCCTGCGATGGCTAAGAACATGGCTGCAGCCAGTCTCAGCACAAGGCACAGCGCAGTACTCTCGGGCACAGTGGCTCGCTGACATTATCTGGGGACTGCTTTGCATTCGTTTGCATTTTAGACATCTTTGCAAAATGTTCACAATTTCATTGCAATGCTTCTCATTTTGAATGGGAAAAATTATCACGTGTAACTGCACTGTGCATAGCAGGCAGGACATTTAGCATCACTGGTCCTCCTTACTAATCCCAATAGCACCACCTAGTCATTGTAACAGCCCAAAGAGCATCCCACACATTTCCAATTGCTGCATAGGAGACAGAAGCGCCCCACTTCAGACTTAAAGCCAGTATCATTACTCTACTTTACAATGAGGAAACAAAGGTAGGAACATTACCAAGTTAACCAGAGAGCACACACAATAGAAGCAAATAGGAAATAGTTTGAGTGCCACAAACAGTGATCGCATGGCCTGAGGGAAGGGAAGTTACTCTCTTCTAATTATACACAAACCCACTGTAGACAGTCATCCCACCGAAAAATCAGCCATTATGAGTTACTGATAATGACAAGAGTGTGTTATATTCCATAGGGTTTGAAGATAGAAAAAAGGTCAATAGTGCTGAAAAGAACTGTTACTGATTTTTTTTTTACAACCTACCTGGCTAAAATGATGGGAGGTAAAGAAAAGGAAGAAGGCATAAGGAGGAAGAAGTTACAACTGTAAAATACTTCAAAACAAAGAAAGCAAGTTCCTAAACAGATTCCACACCAATCTCATCCTCAGGGATTTAATAGCTTGCCCATTCACCTGTTAGATCTATGTCTCAAAATGCCTTCAATGGATCAGCATTCAGTGATGTTAACATTCTATTTCTTCTCAGTCTCTCATACTGCCATGTGGTATTATGGCATTTAGAGGCCACATCTTTTTAAATTTGAAAGTATTCTCCACTGTCTTATTGGAGTCAGTGAGAGAGTACGATTCTACATGATGAAATTATACAGTCAACTCCTCAGAAGCATGTCTCTTTCAAATAGGAACAGAGCTCTGTGTTCTGTTGCGTCCCTTCAACTTTGTGTCAAGAGGAATAAACCCTGCACTGTGTCTGTACAGAAAGCACAGCGGTTGGGTCCCGCGGCTTTATTTGGAGCTTCTGAATAAATTCTCTAGCTTGAAAGGAAACTGTGGCTTCTGCTCTGTAACAAGCTCGGACTTTCTTTTTTCGAGTCTTCAGAGCTGAAAGCCAGGTTTGGCCTGAAGTGCTCTCGCTGGGCCTTGACTGTTTCCTGCCTACTTTGGACCCTAAGTACACATGAAAATTTTTAAATAAATAAGTAAAGTATAGAGACAGTAATCACAAAAACAAAAAAATACCAAAACCAAAAACAACCGCCTGAGTTCTCGTTAAGAGAAAGAACCTTCTGAATTCTTTTGAGTGCCAGCAAGGGCTCAGCTTTCCATGCAGGCTCCTCTCATAGTAGGCGAATGTTTCCTGTTCCCCCACCCTCTTCACCAATCTATCTGTCCTTTTCGTCGCTTAGTAAAAAAAAATTTAAATATTAAAAATCAGAAATATAATGCTAGAATCATAGAAAACATTTAGCATGATTTCAGCAAATCTACTACTACTACACACACACATGCACACACACACTGACCAAGGGAACATAGGGGTGGGGGTAAGGAGGGTTGTAGTAATGTCTGCATTTAATTCTGAAACACACACAAAAAAATAAAAAGAATTTTAAAATCACATGCATTTTCAAGCGAAGAAATGTTTTTGGAACACCAGCCAGCCGTGTGCCAACCACTGGGTGAGGTGCTGAGGAAGAGAGTTGGAGAAGACAGGACAGATCAAAGGCAGTTAACACCGGTCCCTAGAATACGGGAGGCGCTGTGCCTTCCTGGTGTGGGAAGGGCCAAGGCTCCCTCTCAGACTTCGCCAGTCTTTCAGGATCCTGCTGTCTAGCTGGAGGATGAGAACACAGATGTAGAATAGGAAGGAAAACAAAACAACAAACCCTCATGGACAAGGGATAATAGTAGGTCAGAGGAAGGAAAGATTTCCTAACAGCCATTTAAGACATCTGATCTTCGGCAGCCTTCAGGAAGCTCCTAATATCTAATGACAAAGAGGCCAAATGACATTTTTTAAAATGGGACCATGTACCACTTTATTATAGAAAATTCTATTTTAGAGGCATTTATTCATGTATCAAACAGTTATGGGGCACCTACTCTTCCACAACTGGTGACATACCAATACATCTGGTTGGGTCCAGACAGTCAAGTTACTTACTGACTTTACAGATGAGCATTGTTTCTATTCCTCAGTCCCTCTCTGTAGAAGGAACATCTATCTATACCCTCTGCCATATGGCCGACCAAGAATATGATATCAGAGATAGTGGAATCTATTTCTCATCCCCACTGATGTTGGGTTTGGCCACAAGACTTGCTTAGCCAAAAAAAATGTTAGTGCATTTAACATAAGCCATGGCTATAAGTGTATTGGCACAATGGCCTTGGCTTGTTATGCTCTTCACTTCTATAAGAAATTTGTCTAAAAACCGTCGGTTCAAGGAGCATGACAAAGCTTATAGAGGAGACTCATATTTAGTTCTCAAACTAGAGTCACCTAAGTCCAGCCTTAATCAGCCAAGCCATAGCAGACCTATGGAGCTAAAAAAGAAAAATGTTTGCGCTTATAAGCTACTAAGATTTGGAGGTTGTTTGTTTTGTAGCATTATTGCAGCAATAGCACATTAACACATAGACAATGGTAGGGCTCACCTTAAACTATGAAGTTTGCAAAATTTTTCTTAGTGCTTTCTAAGGTGACTAATCCTCCCAGTTTTCCCAGAGCTATCTCTGTTAAAACTGAAAGTTCTGAATCCCAGACAAACTGGGACAGTTGGTCATCCTACAGCCTCCCCACCTCTGATTTCTGAATCCTTTCTACCTGTTGGTGTGAGCCATCATTCTGCTACAGACATCCATCATTCTGCCCCTGAGTGTCCTTGGCCCACACCCTACCTACCATTTCAGCTCCCCACCTAAGCATGCCTTCCATGAACAATTCCTGAGTGTTCCATTCCTGTATATGTTCCATTTTTCTTCATATCTCACCTACCTTTAGTATTTACTAAAGTTGATAGATTTATTGAACACAGGTTGTTAATGGTGATGTATTATTCTAAAAGATGTTTCTTTAAAGAAAAAAAAATCCCTGCAGTGGCAATGCCTTAAAACCAAAGGTTGGCAGATACAGGTGCTGTTACCAACCCGTCTGTACCCATGGCAGATATCAGTCATCCATTATGACACTCTTCCTCTTAAGCCCAGATATTCACTCAAAATGCTGCTCAACACGGTGCTTTTGGTACCCACTTCCAATATAATATATTAAAGTTGGAACATTAAATGAATCCCATATGTCAGTCCTGCCTTAAGCCAGAAAAAGAAGTATAACTTTGACAGTAGGAACTTCACCTGATTCTTCTGAGAGGTGGGGTCGAAGCAAAGAGCAAACAGTAAATTGAGAATCAGGCAGTCAGGATTCCTTTTCTATGTTGCTGGATCAAGAAACTACAATTTTCCTGCCCTCTCCCCCCCC
>PVKE010032034.1:0-18711 GCA_004027555.1 Craseonycteris thonglongyai
CAAACAAAATTGATATTTATTCTCCTTTCCAAGTTTCTCAAGATGAGATAATTATGAACTTTAGAAAATTTCCTATACAGGTTTATTTACAAAAATATATCACGGAAAAAGTAAGAGGATTAAAATGAAAGGAATGTGCATAAATCTCTGTTCACCCACAGGGAAGTTATTTAACCTTTTTGAATTTCTGTGAAAAATGAGTAACAAAAACTATTACATAGACTGATCATTAAGATTAAACATGGCATTATGTATAATAAATGGTTCCAGTAATATGAGTTAAAAGACACTTGAAATAAAGAAAGTGTTATTGATTTTTGAGAGTTCAACTGTAAAATATATGCATGATAGAACTGAGAAGTAATGTGAAGTCACCTTAAAAAGATTAAATGTCTCCTAGGTCAGCAAAATCTTACTGTAATATGATTTAATATACTTCGAAAGCCAAGGTTTTAATATATCAACTGTATTTAATGTAATGTTTCTCATATTGAAGTAATAAATGAATCCTTTTTACAAATTCAGAATCACCAAAACAGAGAGAAAAAAATCACTCCAAAAAACAGATGCAGATATCTAGCATCAGCTTCAATACTGTTAAAAATATTTAAATCTAGATTTGATATGAACTAATTATGACTATAGCTCATGTAAAACAAAAATCAAAAACAAAAACAGAAAAATAAGTAACCAAACAAACAAAGCAAAAAGAGAAAAAGTATCTGTGTGCAAATAATATTCAAAGCTATATTTGGTCCAAGCAAGGTGGCATAGACTTGTCCTTCCCACTTCCACTCCTCTAAATATAAGGTTAATTCCTGGAAATAACATGAGAGGTAATTGAAAGAAATCTGAAAAATGGGAACAAGTTGGCAAATTCATTAGGGCCCTTAAAGACTCAAAGAACATAGTGGAAACGCATCTTAAAAATCTTTCTTACACTCTGAAGGTTAATATAGCTAATGGGAGAAGATGACCCAGGCCTAGCATTACTGTGACCCACCCAAGCAACAGAATGTGGCCCCCAAAGACTCATTCATCTGCTAGACTGACTGTGTGTCCTGAGGACAGGTAAGCCTGGTAGAATGAACAAGGAGGACTGTTTGGACACTCTGCTGACAGGAAGTAGCCAGAAGCACTCTTCTTCTCCATCACACCTGAGACTCGCCTCTTGCACTCAGTGACACTGGATAACCAGGGCACTGCTAAGTGTGATCCAACTTCTACAAGTGTCCAGCTGAAAATGAACTCTTTGTCCCCCACAAAATGGAACCTGCTAAGGAAACTCTCATTTTTGTGAGTTGGAAAATTTTATCCCACATCCAGGCAACAGCTGATCTGGCTCAGAGAAGCTTTATCCATCCTCTGAAGCAGCATGAACAAGAATCAGCTGTGGGAGATAAACCAACAAGACCAAAATAATACCCAGAAGGCTCTGCAAATTGGTTGTCACGGTCACAACAGCCCACAGTCAGTCGTGACTCACATGATAAAATTTAACAAGGTCCGTGCCTGCAAAAGTGTTAAGAAAAACAATATTAAATATGTAGAAACAAAACTTCTGAAACAACAAGCTAACCTGTCTAAAATATAATTAACAATCATCCATTCTGCCAAAAACTAGGAAAATCACAACTCGAATTTAAAAAAGACAATCAACTGTGGCCAACATTGGGAAAAATCAGATATTGCAAGTATTTGACCAGGATGTTAAGCAGCTATGAGAAATATGATTCAAAAGCAGTTATAAATTCTCTTGAAACAAATGAAAAAAGGAAAAAAATAATAACAAACCCCAACCCTCTAGAAAATCAAGAAAAAAAAAAGAATTTATAAAAATTACACACCTGGAAAATACAATAACAGAAATGGTTTTAAAAATACAAATAAATAGAGTCATAGGGACCTGTGAGACAATAAAAGAGACCCAACATTTGTGCCACTGGGATCCCAGAGACAACTTGGACTCCCCAGCCTCCTAAACTGAGAAATAAATGTTTGTCGTATAAGCCAAATAGTTAAGGCAGGTAATGTGTTGTGAACAAATATCCAGAACAACCACTGAAAAACTCTATGAAGGGAGTCACTCAAAACACTAGAATGAAATCAAGGAGTCCTGAAAAAAGTTTAACACTGGAAAACAAAGGAGAAACAAAACTAGAGGAAACAAACAAACAAAAAAAACCCACAATAAAATAGCATACTGAAGCCATGACAATAATAATTACCTTAACTGTAAATGTTGTAAATATATTGCATGAAGAACAAAGATTGGCAGAGTGAGTTAAAACAAAAACAAAAACAAATATTGCTCAAATATACACTCTTTTCAAGAAACTCGCTTTTAATTTAATAATGTCCATAGGTTGAAGGTAAGCATTAATTTCTCCTCCCCAAAGCAGGAATATATTAAAATCCAACAAAACTATAAAACCAATAAAATAAAACAAATTTTAAAAATAAATGGATGGTATTATTTAGCAATTCTAGTTTGTTTTTAGTGCAGCATGCTTCAAAGTATGCTATATAAGTTAGGTGTACCAAAAACTGATTTTCACTTTACAGGTTATCATTTCTAATGTCTAGAGCAGGGGTCACTAATCCCTGGGCCAAGGACCAGAACCAGTCTGTGGCCTATTGGGAACCAGGCCACACAGCAGGAGGTAAGCGGCAGGCGAGTAAGCAAAGCTTCATCTGTATTTGTAGCTGCTCCCCTTCACTCACATTACTGACTGAACTCTGCCTCCTGTCAGAACAGTGGTGAAGTTAGATTCTCATAGGAGCTCAAAGCCTATTGTGAACCACACATGAGAGGGACACAGTCCATGTGATCCTTATGAGAATCCAATGCAAGCTTGTCCAACCTGTGGCCCAACAAAAATTTGTAAACTTTCTTAAAACATTATGAGATTTATTGTTATTATGATCATTTTAGCTCATCGGCTATCGTTACTATATAATATTTTATGTGTGGTCCAAGACAATTCTTCCAATGTGGCCCAGGGAAGCCAAAATGTTGGACACCCCTGATGATCTAAGGTGGAGCTGAGGTGGTGATGCTAGTGCAGGGGTGTGGCTGCAAATACAGATTCACATTAGCAGAGAGGTTTGACTGCACAGAGACCATAATAAATCAATCGCTTGCAGATTCATATCAAAACCCTATCAGTGAATTACGAGTGATAATTAAGCTGGATCTAGTGGGAGGCTTTATAGTGGTAAGAGAGTTGATGTGCTTCGGTTGTATAGCTGCATCTAGTAGCAGGCTTTAAGTCTCAATCTGGCACTGATTTCAGTCTGAGTGTGGCCTGCCCATTATTTTATTTACCACTTCCATCTGCACCTCTTTCCCACACTGTGCACTTGTCTCAGTTGCAGTTTTGGTAAGCCCACAAGCTAACTCCAGCCAAAATGAGTAAAAAATAAACATCACTGAAGAGCTTCTTTGAAAAGGGGAAAAGACTCAATGATGAGACAGCACAAGACTCTAAGACTACCAACAAAAAGAAAGCTGCATCGAAAAGAAAATACCAAGAGTCTTACTTAAATTATGGGTTCATAGCAACAGGTGAATCATATTCTCCAAGCCTGCTTTGTATATAGTATGTGGTGACTGGCTATCCAATGAAGCCATGAGACCTTTCAAAACTGCCTCACCACATGGAAACCAAGACCCTGCATTAAAAGACAAGGCTTTGGAGTTTTTCAAAAGTAAAAAAAAAATTAAAAAAAAATGTGAACATGAAAAATAGAAGCAATTATTGAAGGCTACCACTTCATCAAATGTGTCTGCACGAACAGCATCATTCTCAGTGGCTAACTGCATTGCTAAAGCTAAGAAGCCCTTTACTGTTGGTGAAGAATTCATCCTGACTGCTGCTAAAGACATTTGTCATGAACATTTAGGAGAGGCTGCAGTTCAAAAGGTGGCATGTGTTCCTCTTTTGGCTAGCACAAGTACAGCCAACTAATGGCCCAGGACAGTTTTGAATGAGGCCCAACACAAATTCTTAAAGTGTTATAAATTGTTTTTGCGATTTTTTTAGCTCATCAGCTGTTGTTAGTGTTAATATATTTTATATGTGGCCCAAGACACTTTTTCTAATGTAGCTCAGGGAAGCTAAAAGGTTGGACACTGTGGCTAGCACCAAAGCTATATAAACTGTTAAAATAGCGGAGGATACTGAAACACAACTGTTAGAGAGGATTAATAAGTCACTGTGGTACACAATCCAGGTTGATGAGTCTACCAATGTTGGCAACAAGGTAACAATGCTTGTTTCTGTGTGATGTATTTTTAGGAGGATGGGCATGAGGACATGTTATGTGCACTTTTAATGCCAACCAACACCACAGCTGCAGAACTATTCAAGTCTTTGAATGATAACATGCCAGGACAACTGAAGTGGTCTCTGTGTTGGTATATGCACTGACAGAGCAGCTGCCATAACTGGACAGCGTTCTGGTTTCACTACTTGGGTCAAAGAGGTCACTTCTGAATGTGTATCTACACATTATGTCATCCATAGAGAAATGCTGACTAGCCAAAAAACTGCCACCTGAACTTAACAATTTTTGCAGGATGTGATTAAAAATACTAACATTAAAGTCCATGTCCTTAGCTCACATCTGTTTGCACAACTCCATGAGGAGATAGACACAGAGCACACACATCTCTTATACACGGAAGTGAAATGGCTTTCTAACAGTAGACCACTGGCCAGAGTTTTTGAGTTATGAGATATGCTCCAGAGATTTCTTTTAGAAACACAGTCACCACTGGCAGCACATTTCAGTGGCACAGAATGGGTCACAAAACTTGTTTACTTGTGTGACATATTCACCCTGCTGGATGAACTCTGTCACTTCAAGGGAGAATGAAAACTGTGTTCCTGTTGGCAGATAAAGTGGTGGCATTCAACGCCAAACTGGGATTATGGAGGTAATGTGTGAACATTGGAATTTTTGACGTTTCAAACATTAGCAGAGATTTTGAGCCAGTGCCTTTTTTCTTCCAGCTGGTGTATGATCAAATATCTGAGCTTTCAAAAGAGCTTGAGCATTACTTCCCAAACACAAGACCCCCAAATTGGGAAGGAATGGATCTATGACCCATTTGTGAGTAAGCAAGGTGAATTGACTTTATTTGTGTTAGAAGAGGATCAACTGCTTGAGATCACAAATGACGGTGGCCTTCAAAGTATGTTTGAGATTATCTTCAAATCTCTATATGTTCTGGATTAAATTTAAGGCAGAATATCCTGAGATTACCACAGAAGCATTGAAAAGCCTACTTCCATTTCCAAAATCCTGTCTTTGTAAAGCAGGGTTTTCTGTAGCGACAGCCACCAAAGTGAAATTACAGAGTAGACTAAATATAAGCAACATACTTCAGGTGTCAAGGTCTCCCATTACCCTTAGATGGGACCATCTAGGTGCAGAAAAATAAGTTGAGGGCTCCCACTGATTCTGCATTATGGTGAGTTGTATTATTGTTTCATTGGTATATTACAATGTAATAATAATAGAAATAAAGTACACAATAAATGTGATGTGCTTAAATCATCCAGAAATAATTCCATTCCTCAACCCCAGTCTACGGAAAAAATGTCTTCCATAAAACTGGTCCCTGGTGCCAAAAAGGTTGGGGACTGCTAGTCTGTAGGATAAATTATTAATAATGAAGTCATTCATAAAATGATAACTGAAGACACTCAGTTGCAAAGATGAAACAGCCAATACTTGGTTCTAACACATTGTTCCCAAATGGGAGCAAGAGATCAATTTTTTTTATAGATTTTTATTGTTTTTGATAGAGAAAGAGACACAGAGAGAAGGGGTAGGGCCCAGAGCAGTCTCCACAGTTACACATCATCAGTTTTCTACATAGTTTCATTCCACACTTGGGGGCAGGGCCGTGCAGGGAAGGAACCAGCTGGGAGCCTCCCTCCAGAGCAGGAACTGAACTGGGGGCCTCTCACACAGGAGGCTGGCCCCAGTGAGAACCAAATTGGGGGCATACCCCAGTTCACCATATGTGTTCGCCTGGGCCAAGGGCTGGGATTCGATCTTTGGACCCCAAAGGTTGCAAGACAGAAGCTCAACCTGCTGAGCCATCCTGGCTTCCCCCAAGAGTTCAATGTTGACAATTTACTTTTTATCAAGCTACATCAGAACTTTAGATGTTTCTTGAAATTTCTTATATTTATATGCATAGAACTAATATTATTCATTGTTTAATCCCATGTGAATTAAACTAGACAACTGGAGATATGTTTAATCTGTTGGCTACAGTTCTGTCATTTTTTGTGGACTTGAATTACTGTCAACTAACCTCAAAATTGTTCAGCCTTCATTGGAAACAAAGCTTGCTGCATTGAATAAGTCCACCTACCTTTGATTCTCATTATCTCCAAAGAAAATGGTACTATAGGTCATGAATGCAAAGCAAGAAGCAAATATTTAATATTTTAAGGTCATAGTCTATGTGAAAAGGATTCAGTATATGTTTTTGTAATACATGAGTATATCTGTATAGGTGGCTAGATTAGCATAAAAAATAGAATGCAAATTTAAATATATCCACAGAGATTTGGCATATTCTAGAAATATAACCTTGTATGGCTGTTGTAGTAAGCTTACTTTGAAATATTTTAGACACCTAAATAAAGAAAATCAGTCAGAAGATTTGTCAGGGATGTTTAGTAATAGAAACACAAAAAGTAAAGTATGATTTTTTTTTAGAATTAAGATGATTCTTTGTACAACTTCAGTGAATTGGTCTGATTTTAGATTACATTTAACATAAATCTAAATCTATAATTTAATTCTATACTAACAACTCACCGCGTGGTTAGGATATGGAATTCTGTACTATGTAGGTTTTCTGAGAGAATAAGAGTAGATAACTCATGCCTCTCCTAACATGTGCTCTGCTTGTAATAGTACTAGTTATCTTTGTGAAACTGTATGACACTTAATTCATTCCAAAACTATGTTCATTTCAAATGTCTGCCTGTTTCTTAAATATATTATGCCAGACTCAACTCCAATAATCCTAGCTATTCTTTTGGATCTTTTTACTTCTCAAAGCAATTATAGTATGGTTTGAAAGTAAAGATGTAAGCAGATACAAAGAATCATTCGATAGAATATCGTTGAGTGAAAGACTGAATGAATGAAATATTTAGTGCTTTAACTTTTGTTTATTAGTATATCTGATTTATTCTCTACCTCAAATGTTACAATCTTACTATTCTGATGAGATCCACTATAACATTTATTTAAGCAGTTACATTGTCATTTTTGACTCAAAGTAAAGCACCAAATTCCATTCACTTTGAGTAGATATTCCAGTAAACATAATTATATAGAGACTAGTTAAATTGGGTGCAAAACAATTCAGGAACAATTTATAGTACTAAAAGGATTTTTGCCATTACTATAAATATATAATCATGATTCTACTTTTCTTTCAAGTTGATTGACTCTCCTGAGGTTAGTGAGAGAAATTTACATATTTGTCTTTTATGTTAATCTCTGGAGGTAAACTCTACAAAGGCTATTAGAAAATGAAAAAAAATCTCCTGATTGTTTCTGATGTTGAACAATTAGCAGAAACCAATCATTTGCATTTTAATAACATTGTAACCATCTGTTAAATGAATGCATTAATCTTGATTAGCTTGGTTCCAGATACTTGCAGTTGGGGTTTACTGATGTATACACTGATAAGATTTTAAAAGTCATGTACAGCTTTAATTTCCACAGTGAAAAGTAACCGAAGAGAACAATGCAAGCATAACTAACGTGCTGATGAAGGGTAGAAAAGAAAAACAAAAAATACTGTTGAAGAAACAAGATATTTGGATATAAATCAGCTAATTCAAGCTAGAGGAGATAATCGTTTTATCTTTTATTTTACATAAGCCTTATTCTAAATGACTCTGATGCTTGGTCAACTACTAATGACACACTAGTGTTTTCATCCAAGAAAAATAAAATATGAAATATACACTGTAGCCAAAATATTGCTGATAAGACCTGTGAGAAGAAAAATAAAACCATGTAATTAATACAGAATTGCTTTACTAGATCATTAAAATGAAGATTAAAGAGGTCAATTTATAAGGTCAAATCATACAGAATTTATTTTCAAGTGATCTTTTTGTGGTTATCTTGTTTTAATTTTTTTCAATCTAGTAACACGAGCTGTCTCTTTTCGCAATCTAATAAAATGACCTGAATGATACTCAATCACAACAGATATTAATGCTTATAATTATGTTTAAATTCTCTTTCAAAAAATTTTAAGTCTGTCTGTTTTCAAACAACAAAATCATGCCATAGGTAACATCACATGTAGTAGTAAACATAGCAATCTCAGAAAAGGAATAAATGTAAGGATTCCTAATCTCTTTATCCCTAGTGAAAATCTTATTCAAAGATCCTATTATATTAAGGAAAAAAGATCAGATTCAAGGAAGTGAAACACTATTTGCAGATGACTTTACAGTTTATGTAGAAAAAATAAGAACTCTACAAAATAAGCACTAAATTAATAACAGGTATTATCAATATCACTGATTAAGAGGTTAAAATATGACTAGAAATAGGCTGCTCTTATGTGGTAAAAGTAAATTTTAGAAAGGCACCAATATAATACAATGGGGAAGGAAAAGTATTGTCCACAAAAGGTGCTCATCCATATTTAAATATGCCTATCCATATTTAAATAAAAGTAACTCTGGGCCTTGTCCTCACACTATACCCATAAAATTAATATCTAATAGTGCATACACATGAATATTAAAGCTAAAACCATAAAGAAGCAAACATAGGAGAATATCTTTGGGATTTGTGAGTGGGTAAAGAATCTTTATACTAAAACATATCAATAGCCTTACATTAAAAATTTAATCTTAGCAACCTTAAAAAATGTACTTATCAAACTACATTGTTAAAAAATTGAATAAAGAAGTTATAGACTAAAAGATGATTTTAAACAACGGACTTGACAAAGATTGCTATTTTGGTATATGTAGGACTTGACAACTCAATAGCTCCCTCCCTCTTCATTCGTTTCTTCTGTCCTTTTTTTATTTTCTTGATGCAGATTTTTATTTCTCTATATTACTTAATATTTAAAAAAAGGTTTTCCCTGACTTTAATATTTCCTCCTGTCTATGGAATTGTCTGCATACTTGACCGTCCAAATGACTCATGAGTTGTTTCCATTTTGCTATTTATAATGGTTTAGTTTTTTGTTTTAAAAAATTTTCGACTACCACAATCACCGACAACAATATGTGTGTATATGACCTTGTATATATGTACATATGATATGTTTGTATCCATTTGTTTTTCCAACACATATATACATAATTGCTAATTTCTATTTTAAGTTACCAATATCTTTTCTTGAACGGCTGCTTATGCTGTCCAATTGTATTTCTTTTCTTTCCTTTTTTTTTCCCCTTTTCTAATTTTTCTTATAAATTTTATTTTTTTAGTTGTTAAATTTATTTGGGTGACATTGGTTGGTAAAAATCACAGTCAATAGTTTAGTGGTAACCTGAGAGTAAGGAGATAGGAGGGTAGGGCAATAGGGAAGGGCATCCCATACATGGTGATGGAAAGAGAACTGACTCTGGGTGGTGAGCACATAATGCAGTACATAGACAATGTAATGTAGAATTGTATAATTGTAAACTATGTAATTTTTATTTCTTTATCTTGTTTCATGATTTCTAATTTATTTTTCAAAACTTGGTTAAGTGGATAACTTCTCTTTATAATGACAGATGCACTTCAAGGTATTTGAGGAACTTGCACTTTCTTTTGTCTGCAGGTCTCTTTCTTCTCCAGGTATCCTTGATTTTTTCTGGCAATGTGTACTGAAGACTAAGCTAAACCCAGGTTCTAGCTTATGTCCATTTTGCTCAATGTAAAGGGGTGGAAGGAGATGATGTAGCTTAGGAGAAAACTACTCACACGCACTGGTTGCATATGGAATACTCTCTTTGTTAACTATTGACCATGTTGCCCATGCTCCAGTGTTCATTTAATCAATTTAAAAATTTTTTTGGTTTGGAGCCTAAATGCTTGTATTATATTTAGTGATTCTCCACCCTTAATGTTTGTTAAATTTACCTGTAAGTATATTTAAGAAATCAGTGCTTGATGAGGTAAATCTCAAATCTTTGGGTATAGTCTCTGAGCATTAATCAATTTAATTAAACCATTTATTTCAGGATTTATTGCTGACCACTGTTTCCTTTTTCCATGCTCATTCCATAAGGAAATAAACATGCTATACTATGAAAACAAAACAAAACACTTTTGCCCCCCTCTGTTCCATTTACAATGTCAACAATAGAAATAAGATTATCTAAAAGGGCAATGTCAATCCGGTGCTTTTTCTTTTGCAGGTGATCTACAGTCCTGTTTGGAAACTTAGAGTTTTCTGTATGATGTTCTAACCGTAAGTATTCCATGCCTGTATGTGTGTATATGTTAGCTTCTGATCCAATGAAGGATCTTGGAGGTCATCCTAAAAAGCTCTGTATAACATGTGTGTGCTGATGCTGAGTCCTGGAGGTGTGACATCTTGTTAGAACACCATAGAAATGACCCCGCTAAAGCTACCCTAGAATAAAAATCTGAAAAAGCCCTTGGAAAACACTAATTGTCTAAAAGAATTCATCATGTGCATATGTGCTACAAGTCAGTTCTCTCATAGACACTAGTGGACATTAGTGTCCATTCTATTAAAAGTGGTACTCTGGAAACAGGTGTGGTCAATGAGAAATCTGGGCTGTTGGTGACACCCATTTTGTTTTATTAATGCAATGCTAAGTAAATAGCTGCCTTTTTAATTTTTGCAACTACTTGTAAGAAGTGGTTAACTTGGTAAATTTAGTTATAAAGTATTTTTGTCCTAGAAAAATAATTAAAATACATACACATGAACCATTGCCACAATCGAGACAGTGGACACTCCTTTCACACCCAAATTGTCCTTGTGCTCCTTTATGATCCTTTCTTCCAATTTCTTCCTGCCTCCCTCATCCATAAGCAACCACTAATCTCTATCCTGTCACCATAGATTAGTTTGTATTTCTAAAAACTTATGTACATAGAGTCATAGACTATGTCTTCATTTTTTTGGTCAGGTTTCTTTCATTTGACATAATTACAGTAAGATTCATCTATCTTGCAGTGTGCATCAGTAGATCATTTATTTTTATTGCTAAGTAGTATTCCATTTGTGTAACACAATTTGCTCATGCACTCTTCTGTTGATTGGCATTTGCATTTTCCCACTTTTTGCCTATTACAAATGAAGCTATATGAATATTCATGAAAAATTCTTTGTATGGATATATATACAAAATCTCCCAAGGCAATAAGTGATGGCAATTATTGGTCCCATCATGCTTGCTTCTCTCCTCCTGGAGATCTTTGTAATTCATCTCTTAATATTTAGATTTTGCAAACCATTTCTTCATAAATATTTTGTTGTTGTTTTATCAAATGGAAGGGTAAACCTGGTCTTTTTTTACTCCTTGTTTTTCTAAAATAAAGTCCCCCCAAGTTTTTTTTTTTCGTTTTTTCTTTCTTTCTGTATTTCAAATGATTTATATTAAAAAAATGCAGATGGCAGGGGTATGAGTCTGAATGATTTTCACTGAGATCCTCCAATTGGCTTTCACCATACTCTAACAGCATCCTAACCTACCACCAATATCACAGTTATAATTGTCTGTCAGGCTGTATGGCTCAGAAGGCAGCGTGTTTGCATTTTAGCCTGGTCCCGCTGCCATGTGTTTTCCTCAGTGTCTCACTGAAAGCTGACAGCTTTCTTTGTCACTTGGTAATTGGATTGGAGCAATATTCCCAGGTATGTGATAAGTTGCTGCCACTACCTAAAGAGATCTATGAAGAATTTTTCTTTTTCCTTAGTGGAAGAAAATTTGAGATGCAATGATTTGGATTTTATTTGGAGGGAGTGTTTTCGCATTCCCAAACCACTGATGTCTTAAAACTTCATTGACCTAAATATTCAGGTTTATCTTTCAATCTCTGAAACACATATATCTCACCAATACCTTTGTTATATATAGTTATTGATCATTTTGTTCAAATGACACAATATAATCAATGCTGGACTGCTATGTTATTTTGTGGACTGAACATATAGTAAATTTCTACAAAGGTAAGAGAGTTAATGTAGTTCTGAGGAAATGCTATAAATGTATATTTCCATCTATCTCACATGAATTTGAACTGCTTATGATTTATTCTTTTTCATTGGAAGGGAAAAGATAAATGACTATATGCCATATATCTTAATCTATATTGCCTGGTAGTGGTGATTCAATTAGTATTTCACCTTGGTTGAGTTTGTGTATTACCCTGTCATCTTCCAGATTCATTTGATGTGCAGGGGCTAAAAAACATGAATTAAATGAGATGCAATGGAATGCACAATAACTGAGACATGCGGGTCTTTAAGGTGAGTGATATATTGAGCCATTTCCCCTGGAGCCTCCCCCACTACCCTAGCTCTTTGTTCACAGGCCAAAAAAATTACTTAGTGGTTCTGCCAACCATGAAGGGTGTCTATTCTAATTATGTACTGGGAGACCAGGAAAATGACCACTGAGTGGTTCAGTTAACATATTAGACTCATTATTAGCCATACCATACAAGTTTTGTTATGTGCTACTAGAGCATTATAATCAGCATGTTGCCTCTTTGTGATGAGCAGATTAAAGACACCCTAAAAGCTGTCTATGTCCTAATCACTAGAACTGGTAAATATCTTATGTCATATGGTAATAGGGAATTAAAGTGGCAGAAGATATGAAGGTTGCTAATCAGCTAACCTGGAGGTGGAGCAATTATCTGGGATTGCCTGGATGGACCCAATATAATGATAAGAATTCTTAGAAGTGGGTGAAGCAGAGAGTCAGGGTCAGAGAGGGTGATGTGACTATGTCAGGGAAGCAAGGCCAGAGAAATATGATGTGTGAATTCAGCCACGAGTTGCTGCTGGCTTTGAAGATGGAAGTGGAGGGTCATGATCCAAGGACGTGGGTAGCCTCTAGCAGATGGACAAGTAGAGAAATGGATTCAGCCCTAATGCCTTCAAAAAGAAACACAGCCTTTTCTAGATCCTTGATCTTACCCCCTTGAGACCTATTTTAGACTTCTGACCTCTATAAATGTAAGATAAGTTTTGTTTTAAGCACAAAGATTGTAATAAATTGTCACAGCAGCCAGAGCAAGCTAATAGACCCTTTTACTGGCAGACCATAATATTTCATTTCCTGTTTAGGAATGCCAACATTAACCCTTTATTTACTGTCCTTAAAACGTACTTACTTTCCCCCCGTTCACAGATACTCTTGTAAGGGAGTATTTCCCTTCAGGAAAGAGTAAGTTGAATTGTAATAATTTGCTATGGCATTGTAGGGCCCTTTCTCCTGAGGAGTTGGACACTCTAATCATCGAGTTCTGAGTCTGAAGGCTGCCACACACACCATACACACACACACACACACACACACACAGCAAAAGAAGCAAACAAATGAAAACAAAAATATAACTGGACAAGTTATTGTGATTGTTTTTAATCATCTCAGCTGTATTCAACCGCCTGATGCTCCAACCTGATTTCTTCCTACAGATGGAGCACTACCTTTGTTGAATACACATGGCTCTTGCCATAGAATTACTGTATATATTTTTTCACCATCCTCAAATTTCTTGGCAGGTCAGACACCCCGGGATGCCAATCAGATGCTGCTACTCATTAAAATAATTTTGCTCATCTTACTTCTGATGAGTAATCATCACCTCCTGACCTCTATGATTTTGGAGATCTATTTTCTCTTTGCTATCAGGCAATCCAAGTCTGCAATACCATCTTATTTGTTTCACCCTCAGTGACAGAGGAGAGCCACTAATGAGCTTGCCAGTGATGTCAGTGCCGTTCTCAGTTGCATTTCACTGATCATTATGGTAAATGTGTTGTCCACGAGGCCCTACAACAGAACACAGAGTGCTGATGGATTTCCTGGTCTTATGTAACATTTTGCTTTCTTCGGAACACTTCTTCCACTCTCCACCATGGTAGTTGTGACATTTATATTTCACTTAGTGTGGGTCATCATGTCTTTCAAGCATTCAAAGCCTGGCTCCAAAGATTTTGTTATATTATTAAGCTCTGTATCATGGGAAACTGCTAAACTCTCTTCTTTACTTTATTCAACTTTACATTCTGCTGTCTCCCCTTGTGCCGACCTCTCAAAATCTAGTCCCATGCCTACTCAGTTAGACACTGCTTGCCAATGTTGATGAGGTCCTGCTGCAGTTTCTTAGCATAGTTATTTTCTCCTTAGCTGGTCTAGCATTGCCACACTAGGATTATGTTGTGATTTAACCCTAGTTAATAGCCTGGTGGTCAGGAGTAGAGGGGAAGGCAAGGGGGGACACATTGTCTTGTAATGCAGAAGCTTCTATGTTATCTACCAACAAAGGGGAGCTCTTTCTTTGGTAAGTAATGAACCACATTTATTTATAAGCGGTAGACCCCAGAGTCCCAGAGCGTAAGGAAACCCAGGGATTCAATAATTTCAACTGTACAAACTATTTGTTTCTAATCCAAATTTCAGAATCACACTTCACATTAGGACCCTAACAGTTTCATAGGTGACCTGCTTGTTTTGGAAATTCAACCTTCTTCTCAGCTCCCTTAATCTTATATTTTGCCCTGGACCTCATCCTTACCACTTTTGTACTGTCTTGTAAATAAAAGACGTAAGAGTGTCTTTATCAGCTGCAAGGAAAGCCCTCTGGCTTTTGATTTTGATTAATCCTCCCTAAACTTCCATTGCTTTCCATTGTTTTTCTTCAGTGCCTTGGCAGCTCATCTAGAGCCGTCTGATTCTTTAGTCCTCACAAATAACACTTATCACAATTACTCAAACACCTGACATTTCACACCCATCAGTATTCCCTTTCACTTCAGTCAATGCAATTTACAAGTAGTGAAGTTCTAGCAGCTGCCTCACCCCAGCATGAAAGGAGCTTTAATAATAGTGTTTGTTTTACCTTCAAGAGCTGATGAGAACCTCCCTCCAGTGGCCTTATAGGTGCCCCAGAACCAGGTCTTCTTCCTTGGACCACACCTGGTTCAGCCTCTTAGGTATGGTTCCAGGGAGACAGATTCTCAGATACAGCTCCGCATGCACATCCTATTAGTTTGATGCTATCTGAACTAGCACTCATAACAAAAAGAAGTATTGGGTCACAAGATGAGGCCAAGGGAGAAGTTTGAATGATGCAATTAAAACAATCTTCAGCTGCTAAGCACTTGTCCATAATACAGAACTTAATATTATGACGAGATCTCAGAGGCCAGGGCAAATATGCTGCAAGATGGCTTTTGAATGCTTGAAAGAGGCAATGACCCACACGAAGTGAAACAGAGATGTCAGAACCACCATGGTGAAGAGTGGAAAAAGTCTTTAAGGGGGACATCAGTTCTCTGAGCTCTGTCTCAGAGGTCTATGAGTTAAGTCACTGTGGTGGCCACATGTGACACCATATTAATCAGTCGTTGTGGGCTGTCTTGGGGCGATTTTGTATCTTTGGGTGAAGGACCTCCCTTGGGTGTAGAAATAGCAGCAATAATCGAGTCCATGGTATCAGCAGCCAACTCCGACAGCCAATATCATGTGTGTTTCCATTGTGGAAGAAGAGATTCGGAATATGCCCATAGTACCCACTACAGGTATAAAGTGTGCTCTTCCCTTATTCCCATAGCAGACTGCAAAGTTTATTTTTATTGTTGATTTACTGTATTATTCATTCCTGAGACTAATGATTGATAGGCTCGTGCTATTCAATACTATATTTTATGTCTGTTAAATCAGTTTGAGGAATTTAAATTGCCTTTAAAGAATCTCTGCAGTTTGGCCTCATTCTACATTCCTGTTTCTTTCATTCACTGTTACTCTTCTAATAAGCATTACTCTCCAGTCAAATTGAATTCACCCAATTTTCTCATCACTGTCCCCATCTTTCCATTTTTACTGCAATGTTCTCTCTGAAGTTATCTTATTTTTTTATATTATGTATGTTCAAGACATCTAACTGTAGTTCACAACTGTGGCACTGACAATGGATCTTATTTCTGAATAAAAACTTGAATTATTAAGTCACTGAGGTGATCAATTACAAAAAAAAAGAAATCAAAGCAAGCACAATATTTTTTGAAATGAAAACAATTGATCATAATTAATTGGAAGGTGCAGAGTATTTCAGTGCCAAATTGTATCTAACAGGAAGGAAGATAATCGATTAAATCATGTTGAATACACTTGGGCAGCCAGTTTGTTTTCTAAGCTGTCTAAATCATAGTGGTAGCATGGGCTTGGGACATTGGGATATTTAGTTAAATTTATAAGAGACTATTAGTCACCATATATAGTATAAGAAGATCATATAAGCCCCACTGGATATAGCAACATAATAAATTTTACCTAGAGGTTCATAACACCAGAACTGTGGAGGTAGAAGTTTATGAAGAGAACACTGAGGTAAATGAGAAATAACTGTATAGAGCAGCTTCTATCCCCAGGACTGAGGCAATAAAGGGAAGGTTCTGGTATTGTCAGAGAATCAAGAGGCACAGCAGTTTCTTTGTGGCCGTTAGAGTCAGACCTTTCAAAGCCAAAACATTGACTTGCTGCCAGTACTTCCTGTGGGACACAGTGAAGCTGAAGTCAGAAGTCGTTCCCACTCCTGCCTTCCGGTGTCCCTCTCTGTCACTGGTTAGCCAGGACTGGCCAAGAGTCCAGTGGTCAAGAGAATTGCAATTTGCAAAGCATCACAAAGCAGGGTATAAAGAGGTGGGTTTGGAGCAGAGAGAAACTAATTTATAATCAGCCCAGGGTTCCACAAGATCAGATCGGGTGAAATGTGTACTCATGCTCTGTAATATTCAAGGCGTAATTCAAATGAACATCATCATTAATTTAGTCAGGCTACTGGATTGTGAGCCTCATGAATAAAAGGTTTGAACTTATGTTCTCTTATAAGTTATTCTCTTTCCAGTCATTTCTTGCCTTCTCTAATAACTTTCAGGGCACATCATCATTTCTAGTACTTTTGTTATAAAATAAAGTATGGCTTTATAATTCCCAAGAGGTTAATTTGCATTAGTGTTTATACTCTTTTCAATGTACAGATGCCTATTACATGTGAATTCTTTGTATTCTTGTCATCAGCTCTACTCTGTACCTACTACTAACTTCTGAAACACAATTTTGACAATTTGAGCATGTACTCTTTAAAAGTGACAAAACTTAATGCTTATTCTATATCAGGGGTTCCCAACCTTTTTATACCCTAGGGCACATTCTAAAATATTGGTAGGGTGGCAGGCACTAGCTATTTCTAAGGATATTTATTATTGAACAAGAATAAAAAATAATAAACAAAAATAATTTTAAAATAATAAATTTATTGTACAAATTATTTACACACAAAGAAACATATATACAAAACGTAATACAAAGTAAATAAAAAACACACGTATAATAAAATCATTTAAAAAAACATAAAAGAAAACATTAAAAAAAACACTCTGTCAGTGTGATCTTTGGCATTGCATTTCATTGTCCAGTGCCTCGTAATTAGGAGAGTATGACAACAACCCTGTTAGCAAACAATTATTAAGATGCTCATCGGTAAGTCAAGATCTATATTGTGATTTTATTAAATTCATGTTTGAAAACAAAGATTCACATAAATACGTTGACCCGAAAAACGATTTGATTTTATATGCCGCTTTTAAAAAAAATGGGAACCTTTCTTTGTCGACTATATTCCATAAGTCCTCTGATATTAAGGATTTTAGCAAAATATCGTTCTTAAGGTTCAAACTTTCTAACTCTAGTTCTTCTGCTTTCCCCTGAACAAGGTCTGCAATACATGCGGCTAGTTCTATTACATTTATTTGGCAGGTAAAAGGATTGATACGGAAGGAGACAATTGGCTCGATATTTATAAACTGCAAAAATCTCTCTTCAAATTGTTTTTGAAGCACTTGCAGGGTCTTAATAAATAATGACACGTTTAATTCATTGTGACCTAGAATTTTCCTCATATATGGGAAGTGCATGAGAGACTTGATATGCAGATGTGATATCAACAAAGTCCATTTCGCTTTCAATGCGTTGACAGAGCTTATCATTTCAGCTCTGTTTTTGTCTTTTTCCTGCAACTCCAAATTGAAAGAATCTAATTTTTCCATGGTGTCAGAAAGAAAACCCAAATCCACCAGCCAGCAAGAGTCTGTTAGTTCATCATAATTTTCATTTTTATCGTGTATAAATGTTTTTATTTCTTCAATTAAGTTCACAAATCTTGTAAGAACTTTACCTTTACTGAGCCAATGTACTTCAGTATGCAGGATGAGATCATGTTCTTTATCTTCAGTATCTTCTAACAGGGCCTTGAAAAGTCGGTGTTGCAATGGAGCTGCTGGAATAGAGTTGATTACCTTTGTGACTATATTCATAACATGTTCAAAGGGCAGTGTTTTACAACACAAAGCTTCCTGATGGATAATACAGTGGTAGGACATAAAGTTTGAAAATGATTCATCTTTCCTGCAAAGGGCAATAAATCCTTTGT
>PVKE010032035.1:0-18709 GCA_004027555.1 Craseonycteris thonglongyai
TTGGTAATATCCTTTTCTTGGGTTCCAAAAAACGTACAAAGGTACCAGTACCTCTCAGGGTCAGGCAAATGATTAATTGTACTATAGGGTGGTCAGATACTCAAGAACACTGAATTTTGGGATACCAATTAGTCATATTCTTATGAACCAGAGTACACCATTTTAAACAATTTAAGTAAGAAAGTCACACTGCCAAATCTCTGTTTTCTCCCCAGAGACTTTTTCTTCACCCACCACTCTCCTACTCCAAACATTTCTCCCCAAATCCTGAATATGACTGAAAAGACTTATCACTATGGCTTTTCCTGATGACATTAGATGCCTCTCCACCTCAACCACACTGAAGCCAATGATAGGAAAGGTCAATGACAGTCACAGATACTGACAGTCACAGAGCTTCACTGAAGGTCTGTCCCAGAGCTGTCTGTCTTTCCCATCTGGTCTGTAGATGGAGCTGAGAACATTGGGCATGTTCCATGGGCAGTACCCATGCAGGACCTTGGGGGCCATCACACTCAGCACATGACATGCTGGGGGGCAGAGCAGCAGGAGTGCTGTCTAGAGGTCTCCTGGAATGTTGGTTGCCTAGCAACAAGATCCTGCTTCTCTCCAATTCCAATTCTTAGGGCTTTGACCTGATTAGACACTTCTGATCCCCAGATTTATCTTACCATTCTTCACCCAGGTCCCCAGAAAATGCAGGTGTGTCAGAGCTCTGTGTAATGTGGTCATCTTAGCTATGTGGCAGCAGTACACATCTTAGATTTCCTTTTGGCATCCTAGCTATACTTTTTACACATCAGCACTTCCCTAATAGTTTTAAATAGTTTTAAATAGTTTCAATTTTGTAATAAGAATAAATAGTAACATAATTTTGTATTGGAATTATCTACTATTTATCAACATTAAAAATGTATACAGAGTAATAATAAAGGAAGAAAAACATGCATAGAACACAATTTCATTCTATATATGAGCATAAAAATGGGAGGAAAATATAAATGAATAAAAAAGGGTTCCTTTAGAATGAAGAGAGTGCTTTCTCATATTCTGCCATTTTAATTTTAAAATAATTAACTTTAGTGAAAAATAATATAGTAATGGCATATTTATAGCCATATAAGCAGAGAAAAATTATCTCTATCATGCCAACAAGAGTCAGATGGGCATATTTCAGCAGCTGAAAACTAAAATCCATTCTGAACCCAGAATGTATTCAGTCATTCCTGTGTTCATGCACTCAGACACTGTATCTGTGTATTTACTTGGTGCAAGCTATGTGACAGGCACTGTAGATACAACCTAAGGCAGTGGTCCCAGCCACCAAAGAGGTCATAGTCAATTAAAATTCAGACTGAGGGGAAGCCGGGATGGCTCAGTGGGTTAAGCGCTCACTTTGCAGCCCCAGGGACCGAGGATCAAATCCCGGCCCTGGCCTGTGTGGACCCATGTGCTGAACTGGGAAGTGCCCCCAGTTCAGTTCTCACCGGGAGAGACCCTGGCCCAGTTCTTGCCCTGTGCAGCCCCTCACCCACCTGTGGAATGAAACTATGTGGAAAAACCAATGATGTGCAACTATGAAGACTGTTCTGGGCCCTCCCCCTTCTCTCTGTCTCTGTTTCTATCTCTGTATCTCTCTCTGTGTCAAAAACAATAAAAAATCTTAAAAAA
Organism: Craseonycteris thonglongyai; assembly: GCA_004027555.1. Lineage (NCBI taxonomy): Eukaryota > Metazoa > Chordata > Mammalia > Chiroptera > Craseonycteridae > Craseonycteris > Craseonycteris thonglongyai. The sequence continues at coordinate 1,672 of PVKE010032035.1, forward strand.
AAAAAAAATTAAAAAATTAAATATTTAGACTGAGATAGAAAGAAAATAGAAAGCATCATTTATTACAATATTTATCAAATCAGGTTTTGTGGGTGTTTCCCTATAGATCCTGGAATTCTCTAGAATATATTTCTTAATTTTGTATTTTTCAAATGATTACCTAATATAACAAGTTGTTCAGGATCATCTTAATCACGCCCTATAACTGATTACTAATACATGATTTCAGGCTACATTTATGCTTGTGATTATAATTGTATAGTACCAAGTATTATTTATTTTTTATGGCTCAAAAGAAATGAATTTAAATATAAATGCTACTTTTATGCTTCATGGAAGCCAACTGGTATTATGAAATACTTGAGAGTAATATGAATAGTGGCAAATGGTCAGCGAACTCAGTAATCTTAGAATGTGCAGTGTGGTATGGTCATTATTATACTGAAAAATTATCAAAATTGTATCCATGTTGTGAGTGGAGATTTAGTTTCAACAAAATGGCATTCCCTCATATTAAATAAATGTTAATATTTTTGTGGGTTTTTAAATTTTTATTTTTCAATTACAATTGATATACAATATTATATTTATTTCAGGTGTACAACATAGTGATTAGACATTTCATACCTCATGAAGTGATCACCCTTGTAAGTTTACTATGCATCTGACAGCATACATAGTTATTACAATAATACTGACTGTATTGCCAATATGTGGATAAATATGTGGTATATACAAGGGCTGTCCAGAAAAACAATCCAGCCATAAATGCCTCTATTTTTCATACTGCATGACTGGACACTTTCTGGAGAGCCCTCATATAGACAATGGAATATTACTCAGCTATAAAGAAAAGAATAACATCTTTTATTCAAGATTTATTTTATTGTTTTTGATAGAAGAGACAGAGAGAAGGGGGAGGGCCCAGAGCAGTTTCCATAGTTGTATGCCATCAGTTTTCGACATGGTTTTGTTCCACACAGGTGGGAGGGGGCTGAGCAGGGTGGTAAGAATTGGGCTGGGGGTCTCCTGAATGGGAGGCACACCCCCTCAAACCAGGGGCTGAACTGGGGGGGGGGCAGAACCAAACTGGGGGCCTCCCACATGGGAAGCACACACCAGTACAGCATATGGGTCCGCACCAGCTGGGGCCAGATTTGATCCTCGGTCCCTGGGACTGCAAAGTGAGCAGTTAACCCACTGAGCCATCCTGGCTTCCCAAGAATAAAATCTTATTGCTTACAGTAACATGGATGGACCTAGAAGATATTATGCTAAGTAAATAAGACAGAAAGAGAAAGACAAGTACCATATGATTACACTTATATGTGAACCTAAAAAGAAAAGAAACAAACTGCCAAAACAGAAAGAAACTTATAGATACAGAGAACAAAGCATTGGTCCCCAGAAGTGAGGGGAGTTGGAGAGATGGGTGAAAAAGGTGAAGGGGATTAAGAAGTACAAATTGCTGCGGAGCCTTCGATAGCTCAGTTGGTAGAGTGGAGGACTGTAGCGGCGAGAAGTACAAATTGCCAATTATAAAAGTAGTTACTGGGATGCAAATCTTAACCTTAATTTCATCCCACAAGAAGGCAACTATATGGGAAAAGGGGCTTTAACTGTCTCATTTCCTGCTATATCCCCTATGCCTGGTTCTAAAAAATGCCTACTATACATGCTTCATGGATGAATAAATAAATGAATGAATGGTGTAGTTTTAGTTTATCTTTGTTTTCTAAATTTGTTTTATAGTAAAATAAAAATTATAACCATTTTTACATTATGTGTTTAAATTGTATCCTATAACAAAAATAGTAACAGAAGTGACTTGAGATAATTTTCCCCTTTAAATGGTATTTAAATCCCCCAAAAATGTATGCACATTTTAAGAAAAAAAAAACTGTATTAAAATTGTAAAACTCTATATATACTGATAATGAAAGATGAATAGAAGTCACATTTGACTTCTGTAATTACAAGAGGTGCTCAAAGTGGTTACCATCAGTGTCCAGGCACTTCTGATTACGGTGAACTACTGCTTGAGCAATGTGGACCTAAGTGTGTATTTGTATCACCACATGTACTGTTTCAATTGACTGTGCATCTCAAACTTATCATGAATGCATACAATTGTTAGGCATCTGGGAGGTTCTGTTACATACTCTTGCCTCCACTGTTGTACTTCCACAACATTCTTGAATTTCAAATACCACTTTGAAAAGGTCTTAAGCTCTTCGAACAACCACCACTCCTGGAACGACAACCGTGCTTCTGCCATTTACTTGGACTGCCCTCCCTGTCACATGGTTACACTAGCATTCATTTGATTAATGCCATCTTTTGAGCAAACATTATATTACACATTGCTCCCATAATTCAACTCAACTATGAGAAGTAACACATAATCGCTTTGTAAATGTGTATACATATTTCTGGCACCCCCAGTATTGAAAGGGTATCACCAGCCCTTTAAAACCATAGAGTAAATCCTAACACTTCCTTTTTCTGTGATGTCACTTTCTTGACTCTACCTCTTCCAATTTTGGTTCCCATAAATTTTAAGTTCAAAACTCCCCATGCCCTTTCCCTCTCTCACCCCTTCTTTTCCTGAACCTGCCAACTGTAGCTCTTTCCCCCACCCCACCCTCATATCTGAACTTGGAAAAATAAGAGAAGGAAAGAGAAATCAGAAAAAAAAGTAGGCTTTCAGGACCTAAAAAAACACTCACGTGAAGAAAAGAGACTGTGGAGTCACATAGACTAGGGACCAAATCCCAATTCCACTGTCAGAACTTGTTCCAGGAACTTGGACAAGTTCCTGTCAGAACTTGAGTAGGCCAGTTAAAGTACTTTCATGTCGTCTTCTTTGCCATAAAATGTCCAAGTGCTTGCTTAGCACAATCGCTGGCAACAGCCCTGGGCAAGTAAGAGCCCTGCTCACTCTGACCCTCCTCTGACAGGAACTCCTCCCCATGGTCAAGGGATGTACTTACCTGGAGCCCAAGCACTGCCCCAGCATGAACTGGACCCTGAGACAGACAAACCCAACAGTGTGTGCAGCCCTAAGTTTAAGGAGTGGATCTCAAATGCTGTGGGGCTTATAAGCATGTGCTGGAGTGTCTATAACTCCCAGTGTGAGTCCTGAGCCAGTGGTGGATGAAGCCCAGCAGGAAAAGAAGAGAATTAGGTGGATTTTGACCCTCAGGCTGAGGCCCATTCTTCCTACATTGCCTCATTATGGTTAGGAACTTTGAAGTGTCTGAGGATTCATTTAAATCTTACTTTGAACCAGGCCTTCTATGCTCATTTTGAAGGAATATCTGTTAAAGTGGGAATATTCAATGTATTCAGTAACAGCTTGCCAACTCGATTTAGAACTTTTAAATATTTAGTACATAGCCTCCATTTGTACTTTTGCTTCAAGCCCTACAAATGGTGTGGGTGGATCTGCCTGGAACACCATAACTGTCTGTAAGCAGAACTATAATATTATCATTATTACCTCGCTAGGTGATGGTATAGTCATATAATAAGCATTTGTTAGCAACTGTGAGCTTAGAACACTGGCCTAAGCTCATTTGGGCAAAACAAAAGAAATAGAAGGAACAGCGTAGGCTTCTGGGATCTTATGACCTGATTGGACAGTATAAATTATACACAGAAGAAATTTAAGAATAATCTCAGAAGTGTCTAGAATTTTATGAAACCAATTTTCTGCAAGGCTTATAGAACACAGTCTCAATTGAATTATAGTCACTGGGGTTCTATAAATCTATGTATGGAATGCCATCTCTTCTTTGCCTGATTAAATTTTCCCATCTTTCAAAGGCTCCTAAGCCTGGCCTCCTGGGTAAAGCTTCTTGGCGGCTCTCTTATGTCCTCCATTGCTCTTCTCTGAATTCCTGGTATAGTCAAGGTCATCAACAAAATTTTAGCTTCTAATTATTCTCTGTCTCATGTTAATTGGTCTGTGTTCCTATGGTGACAGCTTTACAGAGGCAGACATCTTGACTTGAATTTCACTTATACAATGTTCTCTAAATTGCCTTTTCCTTCTAGCTTTCCCCCACTCCCCTCTATGCCCCACTCTTCCTCACCACACACTCACACTGTGTGAATTGATCAGTCTCTCCACTATACTAAAATGATCTGTTTGGCCCCTAATTAGAATGGAATTTAGTAAACACACAAAGATGCACACACACAAACTTCCAGGTCTCCCATGCTTAGTAGAGTACTGTGTAAAGAGTGGCTTATAATTAACTCTACATAAGAAAAAGGGCTCCACATTCTTGTATTCACCGGGAGACCAATCATGTCTGAGACCTGTCTGAGCAAATAGGATGTTGTGAAGAGGAAAAGGCTTTGAAGAGGAAAGCACTCATATTTTTGGCAGGAGCAGGAGGAAACCATCACTGGGAGTTTAGCCCAATCATCCTATATGTCAGGGATCAGACAAGGGTATTTCTTTGACATGTGCCTCTTGGCATAGAGGTGGAAGGCTCACTGATGCAGTCACATGCTCATGGATGCTGCCCCAACTCCTGCCGCTGGCCAAGGGCAAATGGTATGCATAGCTTAAGATGGTGTCTTTCACCACAACACAGCTGCTAAGGTCTCTTGCTCCATGACTCAGCTATGTCAGTTTAGTTCTACTCAAAGCAGAGGGCTCCATAGGACAGGGACAAAGTATGCCATTCATTCTTGAATCCCTAGTATACAGAATAGTATCTGGCAAATAAAGGGTATTCAACAAAGAGGAACGCAGTGTGTGCAAAGTGTACAGGCACTGTAGTCAGAAAGATCACACTGGATTAAAAGCTGGTCCCATCATTTACAAGGTATAAGACGTATTGAGTTAGGTGCTCATTAAAGACCTAGATGCTAAAATTCTACACATTTTTCTGCCTGTGATTTCCTGTTATGGTGCCATGTCTTCATCAACAGCAAGAAATCTGGGAGAAAATCTAACAAATCTTTGATAGAAGAAGCTGTAAGTCATTTATTCAGTAATAATAATAGTAGAAAGTAATCATAGTAATAACAATACACTCTACCACTTAGTGGGTTCTCACCTTATACCAATATAATTTTTAAATAAAACATTCAATACATACAAAAAGAGGATAACTACATACCTACCTTTATAAAAGTCATAAAATGAACCTTCCTGTATTAACCAAACAGCTTAAGCAATGTACCATTACCAGTGACTTAGAAGCATCAGGTGTACCCCAAACCCAATCCAATCTCATATACTCCTGAGTATTTTGTGTTATTCATTCTTTTGGATTTTCTTTGTAGTTATCACATATATTTTGTTCCTAAATAGTGTTTAATTTTGCCTATTTCTGGACTTTAGGTACATAAAATCATACTCTATATTTTCTACTCAATATTGTTATTAAAATTCATCCTTATGGAGAGGGGGGAGGAGGGGGGAGGGAGAGTTGTGGGGGGAGGTGGGAGTGGGCACTGGATATATGGTGGTGGAAGGGGAGCTGATTCTGGGAGGTGGGCACATAATGCGATGCATGGGTGATGTGATGTGGACTTGTACATCTGGAAACTGTCTAATTGTTACCAACCAATGTCACCCCATTAAATTTAACAATAAAAAAAAAAATCATCCATATTGTAGCCTATATGGATATTTCATTTTCACTACTACAGAGTATTCCATTGTATAACTATTCACAATTATAGATATTTAAGTTAGTTCCAGTTTTTGCAATTATAAATAATAATGGTTAAACATGTCTATTAATTCAGTAGTGATTAAATGACCCTAGCGGGAGGATACACTCTTGTTTCTCTCATACTTGCTGAGAAAAGCATTCTTGGATTAAAATAATATTTTATTCTTCTTTTTACTCATGAGTGTACCCTAATATCTGGGAAACCTGACTGTTTTTCCTAAGATCTTTTTAATCATATATCCTTCTAGAGTCAATACCCTTCTACTGGTAATATTCATCATTATATCTTCCTAGAATTTCCAGGAAGGCAGAAATATTAGATTCTGCTGTGACTCCCCCTACCCCCACCCCCCAAAAAAAGAAACTAAATAAAAAATTAGATACTATTTTAAGAAAAAATAAATCTCCATTTCAATTACATAGCCTTCCCCAATGTAGAGGGTTTGATGAGTGGGGTGGGGGTGGGGGTGGGGGTGTCCAAGATTTTCTAATATAATTAAAAAGAGTATCTAAGATACTTTATACTAAAGTATGGCTGTATAACAGATATTGGGTAAAATGACCCAGAGATAATATAGAACACATAGTTTCTTTCTATATAAAATGTAATTGTTGGGAAGATATATGAGCACATATGGAAAAGATTGAAGGGCATTTCCAAAAATAGCTCTGCTTATCTACCCTCAAGACAGAAAACTTCAAAATATATGCAAAGATGGATCTTTATAATTATTCACTAATTAACTCAAAGCCTGGTGTGAAAAATAATTTATAGTTGGAAACATGGGTTTCAGGTTGCAAAGATATAACATTACAGATGGTCACTACATAGCATTAAAATGTAACTTTCCCTACCTAATTTTTACTTAACTTTGTTAAATAAATAACTTTATTGTAGTCAAGCATAGAATTGAAAGGGGTTGTGTAGATAAATAATCAACTGGAATATTTTACTAAATTATTAAACAAAAATGCCCTTTTTATAAATTATATCTTCATATTTTTGCTTTGCTGATTTTATTTTGGCCTCAGTTAGAAAATCTACCTAATCTCCAAATACTTTTATAAAATATATTCCTTCTTCCATCTACCATCCTATCAATCTCCTCCCCTGTATACCTTCTTAAGAGTATTCAATACCTCCTGTACCAACTTCATCAAATAATTCGATTTCTTACCTCACAGAAAAAATACCTCCTGTCTCCGTACTTATGCTGAAAATGCTCCTCAATATTACAGAACTCCTAAATGTCAAATACAGAGTCATTTCTTATTTATTATCTGACTTGACTTTTCTAGAGAAATTCTCAGTGATTATTCTTTCCTGGACACTTTCTTTCCATGACTTCTTCTTTTTTTTTTTTTAAGATTTATTTATTTATTTGTTGTTTTTGACAGAGAAACTGACAGACAGAAGTGGGAGGGCCCAGAGCAGTTTCCAGAGCTGCACATCATTAGTTTTCTACATAGTTTCATTCCACAGGTGAGGGTGGGGCTGTGCAGGGCAGGAACTGGGCCGGGGTCCTCCCACATAGAAAGTTCACTCCAGTAAGAACCAAACTGGGGACACACCCCATTTCAGCATATGGGTCTGCAACTTGATCCCCGGAACCTGGGGCTGCCAAATGAGAGCTTAACGCACTGAGCCATCCCGGCATTTCCCAGGTAGAATAAGTTCCCTTCCCTCCTCCTCTATTCTACTCTACATGACACTCCCTTTCCCTAGACTTTTTTTCTCACTCTATCCTGATTTCTCTTCTAACAATAAAAAATAAAAATATTACACCTATCTTCTATGGCTCAACTATAATGACAACTCCTCTGTATGTCCCTAAGTCCCAAGGCTCTGATTAAATTTAGTTATTTGCTCGTCTGTGTTTCTGGAGCATTCTCTGTATATCTTGATTACATTATATTGCATATAAACTATTCATTCATATACTTGTCTATCTCTCCCAAACTATAAAACTCCTCGAAAGCTGCAACTGGATTGTATTCATTTTTGTATCCCTAGCACTAATTCAGAAGCTACATAAGGGGAACTCATTAAATGTTTTGTGAATGAGTAAAAGAGTGCGTAAGGAAGTGTTGAAATGAGGCATTAAGAATGGGCTTAAACTCTTGTCAATAGCACAGACCACTAAATAATTTCATATTTAAAAAGAGAATTAAATGAATAAAATTAATATTACACTGAATAGAGAATACATCAAAGCCTATAAAAAATGTAAAAAAGTAAGATGGCTCTTCAAACACTAAACCCCATCTAGAATCATGTTTCACCACTCTTTGATGAAATTACGATAGATCTGAGGAAGGTTTGCTGAAAGCAAAGTTTGATCTACTATGGTTGACCTAAAGAAAATCTAATTGTGTAGCAAATGTTAAATCTGAGTCACTGCCACAATTATTTCAACAATGCTGCCTCCTAGCCAGCCCACATGACTAAATTAAAAGATAAATGACTAAAGATGTTGTTAATCTCACTTGCATCTAGCAATTACTGGGGCCCAGGGGACTTCACTGTGAAACAAATATTGGCAAACTTAAAGATGCATATGACATTTTTCTTTTATAACTTCTTTTCATCTGCCACCCTGAGCATCCAGTTCTGCCTTAAGAAAATGTCCAAAGTACCAATGTTAATGGATCATATAAGCCATTATGTCATGCAAATTTTGGTTTTTAAATAAAGCTACAACATAATCTACTCTAATTTCCCTGAAAATGGCGGTGAGCAGAGGAAGAGCAGGGAGCATCTTTATGGTTCAGAGGTACATTTACACACAAAAAATTGACTGTGCTACAAGGTAAAGCTATGCACTAGCTATTTCCTTTAAGCATCACCTTGGGAAAATTTACACTGGACCAGATTTTTCCAGTGTTTAAACTGCTCTCTGGAAAGACACGCGGGCCCTTCTGGAAGCTTCAATAACTGAATGAGACCACTAGGGTCCCATTTGGCAAACTGCAGCTTCAGTGCACTTGATGGTACTCTAGTGGCCTGAAAGAGTTAATGCAGCATCTAGTGGTACATGACTTAATGCCATGGGAATTATTTCTAGGCTAAGAGAATCTGCCTTAGATGATTAAGAACATTTCCTCTGACCTTTGGCTTCCTACAATGGCTGGCAATAAGAAATGTTCTTACCTATTTTGTAGAACTAAAAGGTTAAGTTAATGATTTGTACATCTCATTATAAGTAATCTGAATACATCATTGAAACTTTTTCTTCTCTGAAAAGCAACACACTTTAAAGTTCTCTTTCTCAAAAAAAAAAAAATCATTTTAGTTATCAAGAACGTGGACATAAATTTAAAAACCTAGAGTAGCATATAAAATCTAATTCAAATATCAAAACCACCCTGATTCTTTGCAAATAAATTTGAAGACCTAGACAAAAATTCAACATACAAAAATTCTGTACTTAATATATGCTAAACTCTGTGATAGACACTGGGAATGTAATGGTAAGTAAAAGAGTTCCTATAGTCAAGATAATTTCACTAGATTGGGAAAATAGACAAGTAACTAGAGAATTAGATTGATTTCTATTAAAATACATATTTTTCTATATACTTTAATAATTTGAAAATCTCCTGTAGTCAACTATTTTATATATTTTTTATTATTCAATTTATTGGAACGACATTTGTTGGTAAAATTTACATAGGTTCCTGGTAGAGAATTCTACAGTATATTGTCTATATGTTGCATTGTGTGCTCACCACCCAGAGTCAGTTCTCTTTCCATCATCATACACTGGGGGTGCCAAAAATATATATATATACACATTTTAAGAGATGTTACCTATGTATTGCTTTTTGAAGTTGAGTTGAATTATGGTAGCAATGAGTAGTGTGATGTTCATTCAAAGGATAGCATTAATCAAGTGAATGCTAACATCACCATGTGACAAGCACAATAGTCAAAGAAAGTAGTGGAAGCACAGTTGTCAGTAGAGGAGTTCAAGGCCATTTTGAAGTGATATTTGAAATTCGAGAATGTTGTAGAAGTACAACAACAATGGAGGCGTGAGTATGCAACCTCCAACATGCCTAACAAATGAACACATTCATAAATTTGAGACGCACGGTAAACTGAAATAGCACATGTAGCGATTCAAGTGGACACTTTGGTCAACATTGCTCAAGCAGTAGTTCACCATAATGGGAAGTGTCTGGATGCTGATGGTAACAACTTTGAGCACCTCTTATAAGTGCAAAAGTCAAACATGACTTGTATTCATCTTTGTTAGGAGTATATACTGAGTATTATAATTTTAATGCAGTCTTTCCCTTTCTTAAAATGTGTACGCAGTTTTTCGGCACCCTCTGTATTTTATGTTCCCTCCCTCCTCTCCCACTCCCTTCCCCCTTACCCTCGGGTAATCAACTATTTTACTGATATCATAAAGCTCAGGGTTTCAAATATGAAGAAATCAATTATAGATATAATCACACATACATATACTCACAGCGTTAAATTTGGTGGTGATTTTCACAATAAGAAACATTATGATCATGCAAAACTGGGCCACTGAAGATAAAACCAAATGAATTTAGCTTTCTATTCACTTTTCACACACTTAAAAATAATCTTTTTCAACAAAAATGAAAATCTATTACTTGGGAATTTTTTTAACCTGGTTTTTTATCTACACAGGTCATTTAAGGTTTTAAGTGATCTTTTATTTAACGGGTCTCAATTAAGTCATCAACCACAGGATTACTTTGCAGTATACAGTATTCAAGATTACTGAGGTTCATTATAAAAATCGACTTTGATTTGCTAAGGTTAGTGTTTTGCTTCTATCCTTTTTTTTCTTCCCCCTTTTTTTCCTTCCTTGGATATTTAGTAAGCCTATATGTGAAATAGGCAATGAAACAAAATATGGGATAAAATGTTTTAATGTAAAGAGAAAATGCAATTAATGAACATTAAAAAAAGGATTAAAGTGAAGACATGACCCTTGATTCCATGTTTTCAGCTTAATAGAAAAGAGAAGAGCCTCACCAATAATCATATAACTTTCTATGATAAATGCTATGGAAAACCATAACTTTCAGTAGGTGTGACCACAGTCTGAGTCATTGAGTATCTTATCTAACAAACACAAGGACTCAGGAGGGTCATGGCCTGAGAAGGATAGGAGTAGGAGAATAAAGAAACTGAGAGCTACTGTTTGCCATCTATCCTGAAAAATCTAGCCAAGTTACCCATACCTTTTATTAAAGAGAAGTGTTTGGCTTTGAGCTTTGATACCACAGTAAATATCCAATCATGGATTTTCCACATACTACTCTCTTTTTGAGACTTTGCAAATGCATATTTTTCAAGATTCAGCATTTAGTAAAATTAATTTATCTTAAACTCTCTTAACTCCACTAACCAGAATAAAATGTAAAAACTGAACCTTTTTTTCAGTCATGACCGAGTTAACAATTATAATTTTACATTTAGATAATATCTTAGATTTATAGTATTTTTTTCTAGCCCAAAAGTTCATGTTGTTATCAGGTCTTTTCATTTATATGGCAGGCTTGTAAGTCAGCTATTATTATTCCATTTTGCAGATGATGTGAACTGAAGATCACTGAAATAAAGTTACACATCAATAAATATCAAAGGTCAAATGTGAACTCCTCATGCCTTCTAATTCAAATTCTATAACCATTTCTAATTTACAACACAGTTTACTGAACAAGTACTTCCTGAGTTTCAAAGTAAGATAAAAAGGAAGTCTACATTTGAAATACAAAATACAAAACATAGGAGATTTAAAAATATTTTGGGAAATAAACATGTAGATGATTTTTCCCCCCTATGGCCTTAATAAAAATATCTTCAACTATGCAAATCCAAACAAAAGCTATGTATAAATTTTAGGCCAACCTGGTTCATGAAAATTTCTTGGGCTTTCTAAAGATTTATTTTTATTGTATTTGACAGAGAGAGAGAGAGATACAGAGACAGAGACAGAAAGAAGGGGAGGGCCCAGAATAGTCTCCATAGTTATACATCATTGATTTTTCCACATAATTTCATTCCACAGGTGAGCACGGAGTTGCACAGGGCAGGAACTGCCCCGGGGTCTCAACCCAGTGAGAACCAAACTGGGGGGCACTCCCCAGTTCAGCCTATGGGTCCGCACGGGCCAGGGTCAGGATCCGATCCTCAGTCCCTGGGGCTGCAAAGTGAGCGCTTAACCCACTGAGCCATCCCGCTTCCCTCTTGGGCTTTCTTAGAAGGCAGTTTTGTAAAATTCTTGAACGTAAATCTGGACTCAGGCTGTGTTTGTTGAGCACTCCATGGGGGATGACTCAGTGGTAACATACTTAGAGTTACTACAAATTTCCAGATGGCAAACCCATGGCTACAGTTGGAATGAGCAAAACTAAACACTCTGGCCCCTATTTAGTCTTGACAACAGCTTCTTCTACCTTAGCATCTGAAATGCTTTCATTAAGAAAAATTGCTTGCAGATTTCCAGAATGCCTCTGAGGTTAAAATGGCAACTACTCTGCTTCAGTGCATCCTATGCTGATACTTATCTTTATTCTTTTATGGAAGCTGAAATTCTTAATAATTACAATAAGAATAATCCTTTATATGTGAAAAGTCCATTACCACTCACAAAGTGCTTTCACATACAGGATCTGATTTAATCTTCACAACATCGCTACCCATCATGCTGGTATCCCCTCTGGGTTCTGTCCATAGTTCTTTATCTCTTTTCATTCTTCATAGTCTCACTAGGGGAACATCAGCTACCCTGTGGTTTCAACCACCACCCAGGTGCTGATGATGCTCAAATCTCTATTTTCAGCTTAGTGCTCACACTGGAGATGCAGAGAGGAGCATTTAGCAAGCTGTCTACTGAAGGATCCCCAGGATTATCATCAGAAACTCATCCTCAGCATATTCAAACTGATATTATTCTCCCCTCCAACTCTTCTTCCTGTTCAAATTCTCTAAAATGGCTAAGAACAATATAATCTATCAGTTATTCAAGCTGAAAATATGAAAGTCTTAATTTCTCTCTCTCTCTGTCTCTCACTCCTATATACAAGTAGTAAGTCTTACTGTTTCTACCCTAAATATTTCTTTAATTGGATTCCTCCTTTCTTTTCCTAAAACATTTTCATAGATTATACCTTCACCTTTCTCTTTTCAGAACAATTACAAACGCTTCCCAAGTCTTCTCCTCATTTCCTATATGACTCCACATTCAGGCCTTCTTCCATTCTCCTTGTAGAATGGTCCCCATAAAAACACAAATATGGTCAGGACAGCCCCCTACTTTAAAACTCCAGAAAAATAAAAAACTGGTATAAAGCATGACAATGAGAAAAGGTCCAAACTTCTTGAAAGTAAATACATAGAACTTCACAATATTACCCCAAACCCTATCTTACTAACTTCACCTTTCTCACACTCTGAACACAGTAAGCAGAAGATACATTTGCTATTCCCAAAACAAGATCACTGCTTTCACCACTTTCATGCTTTATGCTCTAATTAACAGAAATTCCCTACTTCCTACTTATCCTTTTATATCTAGTTCAAGGTTCACCTCATTTCCCCTAGGTATAGTTACCCAAGCGCCTCTATTCCCAGAGTCTGCCTACATTAATGGTTTGTGTGCATATATATACCAGTAAGTCCCACTCCAATATGAGCACCTCAGGGGCAGGAACCTCCCTTATTCCTCTTATATCTTTGGTAGCTGGCATTCTTCAAGTACTTAGTTATATCAAGTAATATATATGCCTGTAAGAAATACAGCAATATCTCCACTTTATAGAGCTTTACAAAAGTTATACCATTATACAAGTAAAACTAGAGTTAAATTACCAAATTTCATCTCCTTCAAATGGTTTTAGTGAGACTTAAATTTGGAAGATGCCAAAATTAAAACTGGCCTTATTCCATAAAAATTTACTATGCGAATGGACATCAATATACATAACCAATAAAGATATAAGGTAAGTTACACACCTGTCAGACAAAATATTAATAGGTGATTGATAAAAATCATTAGTATCCTTAATGTGTAAAAAGGTTTTACAGATAAATTAGAAAATAGCTTTTTTTAATATCATGATATGAAAGGTAATTCCCAAATTAAAAAATACAAATGACTATAAGCCTATGTAATATTTAATATTATTGAGAAATATAAGAAATGAACCAACACTGGGCTAAAAATGTTAACCATATGATAAATATTATAAAAAAGATAAAAGCAGTCATTGTTAACTATCATTTTTATAACTGGTACTATCATATAAGCTTTAGGGCAGAAGAACTAGACAGTATATTTACAGAACCTTAAAATATTACACCACTTCCTTTTGTACATAAAAGCACAAAAAGTTATATATTCTACCTACTATGTAAAGAAGCATTTCCTTTTCCTTTTAAAAAATTACCTTTTTTCTAAGCTACACTTCAGTTATAACTGTATACCTTTGTTTATCTAATTATATTGTCAGATGTACCATGAATAAAATAATATTCCAAAAACTTCATAATGTATTGTGTTTCTACTCCAAAACCTTCAATAATTTTTCATAATTTACAAAATAATAGTTTCTTACCCTGATATTTATAATATGGCCTCCAATTACTTTTTGGATCTTCTTTCTAACAAGATTAGACAAACTGTTTCCCAAACACTCCTTACACCTTTCCTGATATCACGCGTCGCTACATGCCATTACTCTGTCTGGAAATGCCTTTTCTGCTGCTCATAACTGAGGATCCAAGTACTATTTATCCTTTAAGTTCAAGTACTAAAACAATTTTCTTCATTTATTTATCCCATGTCTGTAAAAGGAAAGTAAGAAAGCTAGTCTCCAATCATCATTATGAAGTTTTAATACAGCAGTGTCTAATACACCAAAGAGGCAAAATAAATACTTATGGAATGTGTAAAGTACCGCCCACCCTCTACTGCTGAAGCCCTAAACTACTAGGAATATACTATACTCTCTTATATTTTCATAGTTTAAATAAGAAAGGGAGTGATAATTTTATTTTAATGAGCACCTACTATTTACCAAGCTCTGTAATGTATACCTCTCTAAAGCCAATTGGTTTGGTCTGAGTTTTATTTAAGAACAGATCTGTAAGTTTGTCTAATTGCTTCATGTATCTGTGTCTAGGGTCCTCTTTTGTACTTCTGTCTCTTCTCCAATGTTAAACACTTTTCCAAACACAAATAATTTTGTAAAATTTAATGTCTAAATGAAGTAGCCAAAGCTTTATCTCTATGCCAATCAAAACTTCCTCCCCTCCCTTAAAGGTAATCATATCCTGACTTTACAATAACCCCTTTCTTGTATTTATTTATAAGACTATAAATAAATTCATCCAAGTATGCAATCCTGGACACTGCAGCTTATTTTTCCTTTATGTCTTTTTTACTTTACTTTACAGGTTTCTATTATATCCTTTTTTTGGACTTTCACTGATGATTAATCTGTTGAAAAGCTTGAGCCTTTTGACCTGTAGAGTTTCCCAGTCTAGATTTTACTCATTGCATACATACAGTGCAGTTCACAATATCCCTAAAATAGATGTTTAATACCACTTCTAGAACCAATGATTCTCTGAATTATGAACAAATTAAACCAATGATAAAAATCTAAGTCTTTCAAAAATGCTTTATGCAAATCACATTTAGAATTTAAAACCTAGTCTAGGCTAGGATACTTAGTTTTACAAATTCGTCACAAATAATTTTGCTAATGGAGTTGTATGAAGTATCAAAATATTTCCTCAATTAGGTATCATTTAAAATATCAGTCCTAGGCATATACTGTGTGAGTTTTATTTCCTTTAATAATAGATCTAAATTACTTTCTTGTCCTCCTTTCACCTTCATTGTGAACTAATAATAAAATGAGGCTTCTTGTTGTTGGTTTGTCTTGGTTTTGCATCCTTGATAAATTAATATACATAAAAGCATAGTAGGTGTCTTAGGGGTACATGATTATGACAGAAAAAAAAAATTAAAAACCTGGTGGTTTGATATATCTCCTGCCTGTTACCCACAACAATGATAACACATACATATATACACCCAAGGGGTGGCAATAATTAGTATGATGCAGGTCAAAAAATGGGAGATCGTGGATACATTATCAAACAAAAATATATTATCTGGGACAGCAGACATGATAATTTCAAGAAAATAAACTGACAGCTTACAAAAAAACACTTTATTTTCTTTTGTCATTTACCATGCCCATAGTGCCTTATAACTGAGATATGAAGAATTAAGCATAGAACATCAACATTAGGTTTTTATGTATGCTTATCAAATTATCAATAGTTCTTAAAATTTCTCTGATACTATCACTGTCTCCACTGCATGAAGCAGAAAATAAAAGGCTAAGATAGTAAACCACTTGGCTAAAAGTGTAGTCAGGGTTGGGATAGCAGGAATTCTGGAAGGTACTGACACATAGTACAGACATACTAAGTGTGTGTCACAGATTAAAAGCAGTAACACCACATTCCTAGTCTCAAACCTGAAGAATCACAGTCTATGAGAGTAAAACCCAAGATAACTATTGTTACAAACTACCATGATGATTCTTAATCATAGTAAATTTTGAGGTAAAGTGATATAGAGGAAAGATCAAGAGTTTTAAAGGCAGCAAAACTAAGTTTAAATTATAACTTTTAGAGTTGTGGAGATGAAGAAATCATGTAGGTGAAGCACTTAAGATTGCATTTAGCACAAAACAGACGCTTACTATACAATCATCACTCCTTAGAACCACCAATGGATCTACTGACATGATGACATTTGGACTCCAGGGAGAAGCAAGTAGGTACTAGAATTGAGATCTAAAAAGAGTGAAATGAGAGCTCCTTTATAGATTCAAGGCCAGTGTTGTAAGAAGCTAGGAAACTTACACTGAATCAGTGTACTTTATTCACTTTTGGTAGACAGTGCAAAGGTCATTTAACCAATCACTTATATAATATATATTTACATAAGGGCATATTGTGTATCAAGTACTGTGCTTAAAGTTGAGAATCTAGTATAGGCAAAATTGATATGGATGCCACCATCATGAAATTGCAGTCTAGTTGGGAAATAGTAATAAAATAATATAAGAAACACGTATATTTTAGAAGTATGGTAAGTTCTATAAATGATGAATTCAGATAATATCAGAGTTTACACAAAAGGCCAGATCTAGAATACGGGAGCCAGGATGGCTTTCACGAGGGATGGAGGTTTTATATGAGCTCTGAAGGATGGCTAGGGCTTAACTGTATGAAGGGTTGTGTGTGTGGGGGGGTGGGGGGGTGGGGA